>CM076065.1:6185000-6285000 GCA_038088235.1 Zacco platypus
TTGTTTGTCCATTGACATATGAAACCTTTTGCAAGCTAGATGTAAAAAAACAAAAAAACAAAAATGCGATTTTGACAAAAAAGTGTGAAATAAGCTTATATTGTAATCTGCGATCTGTCACATGGCATTTGTGTTGGAAATATTTCGATAAATGCCCAAAAACGAAGCAAAGATGGCTTGAGTTTGTGTACAGTATATGGTATCTTTCTCCAGGTACATTAAAACTCCTTGCACACAAGTACCAGATCTCCAGTAAATCACTGGGGCATGACTGAGTCTATTTAAAGCCTCACTGGATAGGGGACAGTACATCTCTTAGAGCTTTATATTCTCCTGTGTGTGTTCATTTATCAGAAGAATAATAATAAGTCATGTTTTTAACTGGATCAATAGATCGGATGTTTAGAGTACAGTGAATATTAGAGTTATGAGATGCGTATTATTGATTGTCTTATGCCCAAAAGAGACATGTTTTCTCACTTACTATGTAAATGTTAAACAGGTTGATACTTTAGTAATAGGTAATAATAATAATAAATATTTTTTATAGTGGCTGCATCCACATTCATTGCTTGCTTTTAGATAAAGATATTTAAGCAATTCCTTAGGACAAAGAATAGTATAAGGTTGAGTGTTATTTTAGTATCATTGAGATATACTACTATACACTGTAAAAAAAACCAGGACATTTTCTCTTTTGTCAAATCAACTTCAATAATTTAATTAATGTGGTTCAGGTAACATAATATTTTGAGTTTCTGTTGATTAAACCAATCGCCTTCGTTGTATTAAAAATTTTTAAGGCAATTTAATATTTTGATTCATTATATATATATATATATATATATATATATATAGTTTCAGGATTAATTTTAGTTAAAGTTTTAATTTTAATTTTACATCAAATGACAATAGTTTCCTTGGCATTAAATATATATATATATTATATTATATACATACATATGTATAATGTATTTTAAGTGCATTTCAGTTTTTTTCATTGTTAATAAACCTGGGTCATTTCATGCTTTTTCTCCTAAAATTTTAAGACATCTACAATAATATGACAAATACTTGTTGCTTGCGATGAGAATATATTGCAACTTCATCAATGAAAATCAATGTTTTTTTGTCTGAACGGTGCAGTCACAACATCCACCAGCTCATGCCAAACTAGGATCCATTACATAAGACCAATGAATATTTTTGCCAAACAAGTCTCATCCGAAGAAAACACCCTTACTGTGAGCCCTGATCTGTCGACCGAGACTCCAAACTCTGTTTAAAAAAAAACAGAGGAAAGCAACTGCTGCAGACATAAGGAATTGTTGAATCCTGTACAAGTATTGATTGTTTCCAGCAGAAAGAGCCAGAGTGGAACTGGCACATATTCAGTTTGCTCCAGAGATCTAGAGATCCATGATACTCTGGGATTCTGGGAGCCCCTGCCGAGCGACTCCGGGCTCAGGGTTGTTTGCACACAGGGTAGGGAGGATAATCCCAAGAGTATTTTTCACCTCCTATAGGTTACGGATACAGCTCCCTCCGTCTCTCTCTCGATGCATCCAGAGGTGCAGACGGGATCACTGGAGTTAGTACGTGCTCCGAGTTTGAGGGTCATTGAATGCACAGCGGAGACCGTCTCCATTGCGTTCCTTCCTGCGACGTGTCTCGCAGTGATCTGTAATGGTACACGTCTCATTTATCTTTTACATGGACTGTCTGCAGGAACAGACACTCTTTTGCTTTAGCCAAGCTGTCCTGGAGTTACTAAATAAAACTGCACAGGACTATGGAAGTATAACTAGATCGTTGTCTAGTTGGCGGCAATGGTTACTGGCCAAAAGAGCCCTTAAATTGAAAATCATCTTACCCTACTAAACCTGAGGTCAGAGCAAACGTCATCTGATATTTGCAGAATATGTAAAACACATCGGATATCATTTTTATTTATTGTATTGTATTTTATATCTAATGTAAAATATTCAGTCAAATATTCTACGTAAATACACTGTAAACAAGAATTGTTGGTTTAACTTAAAGCAAGTTATTTGCTTGCCTTAAAATTTTGAGTTCATTGAAATGAAAAATTTGAGTTAATCCAACGAAGGCGATTGGTTTAATCAGCAGAAACTCAAAATATGATGTTATCTGAACCGCATTAATTATTGAAGTTGCTTTGGCAAAAAAATATCTTGCAAATAATTTTATATTTTTAATTGAGAGTATGTCAAACAAATTATGAATTTAGACTGAATTATTTCACCTTGCTGAATAAAAGGTTATGATGAATCTTTGAAATGTAATAATTTACATTAATTCATTGAATTATTAAATAACTCCAGGAATTATAATAGTTATTACATTAAATGATGAAAACAAATCAAATAAAGATAAAATAAAATCAGCAACAATATGCTGAGGAGGTCGCCTAACCCTAAGGGTTTCAATTTAATTTTTTACTTCAAAATAAAATAAAACAAAACAATTGTGACCATACAAATCTAAATGAATCAGTGAAGTTAAAAAAAAAGTCAAGATTAAGAAGAACATAATCAATAAATGTCTGATTTAGTGATGTCTATTGTCCTTATATGGCGTAATTAGTTGCATAAATTATCAGGGAAATACTTGCACCACCAATGCAAATATAGATTGAATCTAACAACACGGATTCACTCTCACATTTAACGTCGCTCTTTCTTGCACTCTATTGGAAAGGTCCACCTGAGGCTAACAATAAAGTCTAATCTATGTCCATCCACCCCTCCACTCCCAGCCGACCCAAACTGCACCCATAAGCTTGTTTCGGCTTCTGCCGATACTCTGTCAAAAAGGTCCATTTGCTGTCTGAGGTAATCACTTCCATTAGCATTTATCAGCGTGTCCGTCCGGGGACCACTTTAGAGACATCTGCTTTCTCTAGCACTCTAAAAGGCTGCCCGCTCCGCCCCACAGGCCTCGCCGCGCGGACACCAGAGCGCCAGGGCTTTGCGCAACCATTAATTGATGTCTTTTAGGGTTTGCTAAGATATTAGCGGCTAAACCACCCTTTCTCCTGAAACAATCCTCCATTCCTGCTTCTTCCCTAAAGGCTCGACTCGAGACCGTGATGGGAGGGGTGTGGAAAGCCGACAGCACTCCGGTGTTGCTCCAAACAGTGTTCCGTTGGCCCGGCCACTCTCTTCTGGAAAAAAAACAAGGCATTTGCCAAAATGTGGGAAATTCCAGAAGCTTTTTAATGGAGAGTGGTGCCAAACCCTTGACAGGGACGGCTGATGCCAGCTCTTATGAGGCATGGTGGCACCGGGCACGTTTCCGAGCAGGCCCCACTGGCAGACTGGCAAAATTAAATTTCGGAATATAGGATGCCATTGACAACCTTCCAATGCCAGATGTCTTCTGGAGGAGAGCTAAATGCCCTTCTCTATAAATGAGGGAGTTAGACCTGTTTTGCTTATAAATGTGCATACATATTCTCTTAAAAATACGTTCCAAAGTAGTTCACATGCCATAGAAGAACTATTTCTTTTCAGTGAACGTTTTTTAAAAAAAAATTTTTTTTCAAGTGTGAAGAACGTTCCATGGATTTTCAAGGTTCTTCTTAGAACCACAGATGACAAAGTGTACAAGCAATGTTCCAAAACCTAGTGAGCTTAATAAAATCTGAGAGATTTCTGTCCCTTCATTGACAGCCACGCAACTACCACTTTGAAGCTTCGAAATGTTCATAAAGAGAGCGCAAAAATAATCCACATGCATTGAAAGGTTTAGTCCAAAATTTGTATCATTTTATATGATGAACAGGTTGAATTTAAACACTGATCAACGAACATAAACCGAAGCTCAACCGTACTTGCTTGACGTGCAAGAATTAACCTCATAAATTGATGTTTGTCAATAAAAGCATAATTTAAACCTGTTCATCATATAAAGCCACTGCGTCTCTTCAGAAAATTTAGACTAACCTGCAGATACAGATTAGTTTTACGATCTTTTTATGAACTTTTTGAAGCGTCAAAGCAATAGTTTCGTAGGTTATCAATGGAGGAATAGAAATCGCTCGGATATCATTAAAATATATTCATTTGTGTTTTGAAGATGAATGAAAGTCTAACGGGTTTGGAACGATATAAGTGTGAGTAAATGATGACAGAATTTTCAGTTTTGGATGAACTAACCCTGAAACATCAATAAAAATAGTTTGGTCCAATCAAAAATAGAATATTTTACCCATAATTTGTGTGTGCTGTTTTATGCTTAGTAATGAATCGTGTCACTATAGCACCACATTAGCAAAATACTACTGTACTGTAGCTTCAAACTTGAATTTCCTGTGTTGCGCGCAATGTTGGTGCCAATTGTTCAGTCACTTCAGGTTTCATCTTAGTTAGAATGGAATTCCTGTAATGTTTTGGCAATTCGTACTAAAGCATGTCATGCTAATAAAGAGAGTATGAATTTGATGAAAATTAGTGTATAAACAATTTCACTCAGAAATTACCAGTAAATTTCACAATTAATGACAAAGAATAAGAAAGTAACATTGAATTTTGAAGTAGAAAGAGCATTTTCTTCTAAAACATACTCCAATAATCTTTGAAAAATCACTTTTTACAGTGCAGCAGATCCCTATTTTGGAACATAATGACCCATAAAATTCACTAAACGCTGACAAACGCAAACAATGTTGGAAATATATTTATACTGTGCAATTTCTTCTCATGAAAAAATATATGAATGAATTTATTTCAGAAATTCTGATAAAAGGTTACTATTTATACTTCAGATTTTTATGTTGTACGGAGAGGATCGATCCCTCACATAAAATATTGAAAAGTGCTTAGTGACAAGTGACTTTATTTAACAAGAAAATGAATGTGTATCACAGGCTTTCAAGTGGAAAACATGGACTGTTAGCAAATAGTTGTGTAGGAGAGCAGAACTATTTCTTCTTCCGCTCATCTGAACATGAGCAGAAATGCTGAATGACAAGCAGTCAGTGTTCAGTCACAGCACTCATTCAAACAGCGAGAGCGAATAACATTATCCACGCAGAAACATCATCTGGACTTATTATAACGCCCCAACATATACCCCAAATGTATTTATAAATCCAAACTTTATTACATTTATAATAAATGCATTGGAAATATTTTATTTCAGATAAAAGCTGATCATTAAATGATAAACAAAAACAGTCTGATTATTTGCCGATTAGGACTAAATGCTAAAAAATGCTCTTCCATTTAACAGTTATCAATATTAGTATCGATACTGTTGTATAATATTCGCATTGGTTTGAAAGGAAAATAGTTAAATCAACTTATACATTGTTTTTTATTTTAGTATCATGATATCCAAACCGTCTTCTGCCGGCTGTCTTACACTTACAATGTTTAGATGCTCTGTCAACACAACGAGGAGCGTCAGGCTAAAGGGAACACGCGTCGTACCGTGTGCCGAGGGCATTAACATGGCGAGAAAGTTCAGAACCACCAAACCGAGGGAGTGGAGAGACCTGCCGGAAAAGCAATTACAAACACTCGACAAGACAAGTGCAGCAGCATTCAGGAGACGTCTGTGGCAGATCTGCAGTAGACCTTACATGGCTTTAAAGAGATGTTAGGACCAAAAGATTCACTCTGATCAAAGCCTCGCCACACAGGAGAACACGGGACATGGTGCCGAAGCAATTCTCAACAGCGCTGTTCCTTCAAAGAGACATGGCTGTGAGCGGGGTTGACGAGCCTTTGTGAGATAACAAAAGGGACCAACCTTTGGTGGGCTAAAAATATCCTTCAGCCCACAAAACAATTACACTGATGGACCAAGGTGGTGCAACCCCCAACCTCCCGGCTTCTCCTGCCTCGTGACGTCCGTGTCAGAAGAGCAGAAAGGAAGAAGTTCAAAACAAAAACAGGATCTCCTACTGGCACAAGCGTGTTCTGAGATGTTCGAACAGCTTCACTTCCTTTGAATGCTTAAGATTACAAAGAAAAATCGATTGAGAGATGCATAAGGAGCCAATGACAAGCTGTCTTTTTCTCAAGCGCAATCCTGGTGTTTTTTTGTTAATTGTTAATGGTTCTGTTTCTAAACCTAAAGATAATACTAGAAATCATAGTACGATTTGATTTCTATTCACATGCTTGCGATTCGATTCCGTATCAATTATTTTGGATGTATATCAGATACAGTACATGGCAAATTTTCTAGAAATTCTAGAAATGCTGTAAACTACACATGGGAGTCAGTTGGTACTACATTACTAGAATAATGAAGGTTAAAATGAACTTATTTATTTATATACAAACACTTAAAATTACATTCATTGGTGTTTATTATAATAAATAAAGTTTGGAATTACATAATCATATTTCTACTCCAATTGATCGTTCGCAAAGACCCGCCCCCTTTAGTTACTGTTGCTATTTCTGCCACACATCATGTTCTCACGAAGTGAAAAATACATCGCGGAGCAAAGAGGATACTGACAACGTGTCGACAGACAAGACAGAGCAGGTTACTTTTGATATGAAACAGTTTCAAATTTCAAATATTGTAATTTTTTTTAAGAAGTTTAAACCATAAATACCTTGTAGTGGCCTTGTCGTGACAGATCGCTGTAGCTCCTCGTGAACCGATCATCTCTTCATACTAGTTCATTTATTAGTTCATTCGTTTATAGCATCAAATAAACATGAATGAACATCAGAAGGAATGTTGTTTCAAGTGCAGAAAGACGTGAGTACACACAATTTTTCAAGTTCAGGTTCACCAACGTTAATCTACTAACTCCCCTGACTGCTGTCAGACAAAATGTTGGATTCTGGGTTATGATTGGTCAGATCGCCTGTCAATCAAACTGCAGGCAAAGGGTCAATACGTTGTTTTTTTTTTTAAATATAAACATAAAATAAATGTCTCAGGCTTGATAAAAAGATACTTGAAAATGATAGAGATGGACGCAGTGTGTGTGGACACCTATTTTGGGACATGTCAGTTTCTCAATACATGTGAATGTAATACATGCAATAAGCCGCTGCAAATTTAAATAATTACGAAATCCCTCACAGACAGCAGTGCATTCATATGCAGAGAGGAAACATATGAATATATACAGTGTGTTTATTTGATGAAATGACTGACAGTGCTGTTTCCATGCAAGGTTTGATTACGCGCTGAGACCAGCCCACAGGACAGAAAGTGATGTGCCTTTATTAAAACACCGCCGCAGTCACTGAATGCATACAGATGCCATAATGTAATAGATAGCATCACACGTCGAGTAACAGAGCGGCAAGAAAGAGCGAAAGGGAGGGAGAGTAAAAATAAAGTCTGTCGGCTCGGTTCATGTCGCCGCGCTGGAATTTGCATGTTATCAGAGGCAAAATATCTCAATCAAAATGTCACCCGCTGCCTGCAGTCCTCGGCTGGGCTTTGATGGCGCAGAGGCCAATTTCTGTAAAGTGGAGCTCAATGCAAGGACTCTCCAAGGGACAGAACAACTTCCATCTTAGAATTTGATATGGAGAAAGAGGGAAGTCGGAGAATTGTGTAGCTTTGCTTGGGTTTGACACACACCAACTCCCACAGTTAGCAAACAATCGTCAGAATCGAAAGATCAAACAGTGACTTATCTAGATTTATATGGTTTTGTTTTGAAAGTATTTTTTTGCCTGTTTTAAAGCTTCAATTCTGGGTGAAATGAACCGGGAAATGTCTTCAGATTCAAACTTGAGTCACCCAACATGAGCAGCAGAGCTCAATGTATCAGAATACCGCTCTTCAATATTTCAAGAGGTTTCTAAAAACCTGACTGACTTTACCTATAACATACAGAGATGATGAAATTCCCACATTCACACACCAGTCAGGATATTTAGCACTTTCTCCAGACTACCTCTGTCTCCCTCATTACCAGAGTGTGAAAACGCCAGTATCTGTGATTAATTTAAACGCTTAAGCATTTCACTGGACCCAGATATTAAAGTAGCAGTTTAGAAAAAGTGCTAAAAACTTGCAACACTTACAGAATGATAACAGAATGATGAATTAGTCTAGCTGTGTCCATCTGTCTGTGTGAGTGGATTTATATAGCGCCCTCTGTTGAAACCCACGGGGATGACGCTCAAAGTTCACAGAGAAACACACATGATGAGATCAAGTCCTGAATCAGCAGGACCAAATACCATCCTGTCCTTCCTCCTTAGGCTCTGTTCACTGGTATTTCCATCTCATCTCAGTGACCTTTACCTGTTAAGCTCGGGTATCAGAGTGTCCTCAAACACACACAGACACACTCAATGGACTTACATAACCAGTCAAGCACACACACAAAACTTTGGACATGGACACGTTCAATAAAACATTCGGTTTATGGGACAAATTCATTACTATGCTATTTAAGTGACTGTTGCTTGACAGGGATGCTCAAATACAGTGGTGTGAAAAAGTGTTTGCCCCCTCTTATTTATTTTTTTGCATGTTTTTTCACACTTAAATGTTTCAGATCGTCAAACAAATTGAAATATTAGTCAAAGATAACACAAGTAATGCAGTTTTTAAAAGATGGTTGTTATTATTAAAGGAAAACAAAATCCAAACATACATGGCCCTGTGTGAAAAAGTGATTGCCCCCTAAACCTAATAACTGGTTGGGCCACCCTTAGCAGCAACTACTGCAATCAAGCGTTTGCAATAAGTTGCAATGAGTCTTTTACAGCACTGTGGAGGAATTTTGGCCCACTTATCTTTGCAAAATTGTTGGAATTCAGCCACATTGGAGGGTGTTTGAGCATGAACTGCCTTTTTAAGGTCATGCCACAACATCTCAATAGGATTCTGGTAAGGACTAGGCCACTCCAAAGTTTTTCTTCAGTTGGACTTGCTGGTTTGTTTTGGATTATTGTCCTGCCGCAGAACCCAAGTTTGCTTCAGCTTGAGATTACGGACAGATGGCCGGACATTCTCCTTCAGGATTTTTTGGTAGACGGCAGAATTCATGGTTCCATTTATCACAGCAAGTCTTTCAGGACCTGAAGCAGCAAAATATCCACAGACCATCACACTACCACCACCATATTTTACTGTTGGTATGATGTTCTTTTTCTGAAATGCGGTGTTACTTTGACGCCAGATGTAATGGGACACACCACCTTCCACTCCTGGTAAGGTTCACCACTGATCCATGTTTTTACCATTTGTGGATAATGGCTCTCACTGTGGTTTGCTGGAGTCCCAAAGCTTTAGAAATGGCATTATAACCTTTTCCAGACTGATAGATCTCGATTACTTTCTTTCTCATTTGTTCCTGAATTTCTTTGGATCTCGGCATGATGTCTAGCTTTTGAAGATCTTTTGGTCTACTTCACTTTGTCAGGCAGGTCCTATTTAAGTGATTTCTTGATTGAGAACAGGTGTGGCAGTGATCAGGCCTGGGTGTGGCTAGAGAAATTGAACTCAGGTGTGATAAACCACAGTTATGTTTTAACAGGTGGAGCAAACACTTTTTCACACAGGGCCATGTAGGTTTGGATTTTGTTTTCCCTTAATAATAACAATGTTCATTTAAAAACTGCATTTTGTGTTTACTTGTGTTATCTTTGAATAATATTTAAATTTGTTTGATGATCTGAAACATTCAAGTGTGACAAACATGAAAAAAAATAAGAAATCCGGAAGTGGGCAAACACTTTTTCACACCACTGTGTACCTCATTTCCAAAATATATTTTTTAAGATTCAAGCCAGAATGCTTGAAAAGCTGCCCATGTATCAGGATCACTAATAAGCTGGCCCATTTAGATTCAGTAGCCACAAAATTAAACAAAAAGTGAATTACTGCCATTCACAAATTCAGATCAATAGATAGACAGAGATGGATAGATAGAAAGAGACAGAAAGGGATCGATAGACAGATTTAAAATATAGAAAGACATACAGCGAGATAAAAAGAATTAGACAGATATATAGAAAAATGGACAGATAGACATATATATATATAGACAGAGACAGACAGATGTAGATAAATATACAGTAAACAGACAAACGGCGAAATTAAAAGACAGACAGACAGACAGACAGACAGACAGACAGACAGACAGACAGACAGACAGACAGACAGATAGACAGACAGACAGACAGATAGACAGACAGACAGACAGACAGACAGACAGACAGACAGACAGACAGATAGATAGATAGATAGATAGATAGATAGATAAGGTTTTTGTTTGTAAAATTCTTTGTCTTTGGAGAGGACTTATAAAACGCAGTTTATACCCCGGCCGTTCACTCCCTCTCTCTCCAGTCTTTGATAGGAAGATGAGATCGCTTCTGTTCACACAGACTCACACACACACCAGAAATCAAATTGATTATTACACAGTACAGTGGATAATCTATTACTATCAATGTTCTGGGGACCGTGTCCTTTTGAAGCATAGCTAGAAATGCATTCTCAATCTCATACCCCACTCTTCATGCACAAGCACGGCAACACAAAGAAGCTCCACAATGCATGTCAAACTCCCGTTCTGAAACGCCACAGAACAGCCAACTGGCTACAACAATAACACACCAAACCAGCTGTTAGGTTAAGTGTCACTATCAGAAAAACGGCCCAGACCACAATGCGAGCCGCCAACATGTTGTGAGCCGTCATAACCTCAGCATTCAAGTCCTGTCGGTATGGGCACAAAGCTCCAGACTCTGGCAGCTCTTTTTCTTGTTGATGACGTGATACACGGCTGTTTTTAGATTTAGGGGAGGTGTGAGGCTGACTCGCATCCATTAAAAAGAAGGTACTGGGAACTCTAATTCATTTGTCACTTTAGCCTGGAAGTTCCAAATGTCAGACACCACGATTTCTCAGCACACATCCCTCCTGCTCAGTAAAGACAGAGGCGAGATATTGTATCGAACGACGGTTGGGAACAAATACAAAGCTCTGAGCTAATGTTTCTGTTTATTACAGCTGTCCTGATAAATGACTTCAGCCACAGAAGTTTCAGTCCATCGCACAAGATCCCAGAGTAACACCAGACCTCAGTCTTGCCAAAATGTCCACTGACAGAGAATACAAAAATGCTGAATACTTCTTGAACATGCAGAACTTGTTGCTTTAGGGATGAAGTGCATTTCGATCGACATCAATGCATTTAATCCAAAGCAACATACACTGCATTCACAGTATGCATTTTATCAGTTCTTGCATTCCCCAGGAATCAAACCCATGACCCAGACATTACGAGCATCATGCCCTACTGTTTGAGATACAGGAATGATAAAGCATTGGAGAAAATGGTAAATGGGAGACTTTTTTCTAAAATTTATGGAGCCTAAGCTGCAAATATGGGTCATTCAGAACAGTATGGCTTTGACATCACTCGCGAAAATTAACATTTGACTGCACATTTTTACATATCTATACAGCAACTTGTTGATGAACAAAAGAGTGAATTACTACAGTCTGTATATCATATTGTTTGTCTGTCTTAAAGGTACAGCAACAGAAATTCTCAGCATAGGCTCAGATGTTAAATGCTCATAGAGAAAAAAATAAAAATATATATATATTTATTTGGGGTAAAGTATGACCTGGGATATTTTCAATTGTGATATTTTCTTGACAAGCATATTTCCCTGTAATTCTCATTACTTTAATATGAAAAGATATTAATATATAACATTATTTTTAAATAATGGTAGTATTTATGTTACATTTAAATAATGCTTCATGTTTTTTTAAGTTATTGATGCCAATTATTGTGTTTCTGTTTTAGAGTAAAAATAAAAATATAAATAAATAAATTATTATAAATAAATTATTAAAATTATTAATAAATTCACATTATTGTAATGAGAATTTGGGGTTTAAAGGCACAAAATGCAATTTTCGTCACTAGAGGTCACTTATTCAAAACAAACGTTGTGGGCTTGATGACATCGTGAATGAGGATGAAATCATGCGAGTTGTCGTCTTTACATCCACAGCCAATGGAAAGAAATCCAACAGACTCTGACATAAATCATGTTCGTGGATGAGGTAATGTTTTAGAGTTTTATTAACGTTACGGTGGTATGAAGCAGGACGGGTCGAGAGCCGTGGGAGCGGAACGAGGGCGCTGGAGCGAATGCTAATAAAAGACAACTGAGATATACACTGATCTCGAGTCCAGTGGAGCTTTTATTATGCTTATGCTGCAGACAGCCGCTTCAGCTCTTTTCGTTGCATAAGTGGGGTAATGCAGCGCTGTTTATATGGCTCAAACATTCATACTAAATATATTTGAGTGTGTTGAAAATTGTTATAATACTCTAGTCGTTCGCTCAGCAGCTGCTATGAGAGACTTGTACTTTGCAGTAATCTAGATCGATATCAGTAACTGGAAATCGAGGGTAGCACGGATATGACATCATTGACAAGAGACGAAATGACACGGCCTGTGTCCTGGATAAAATTGCTAATTTCTCTGGATTTAAACATTCTTGGAAACTTGGGATAATGTAAGTACACAAGCCAACAAAATATATAGCACTGTTCTAGTGTTTTTTGGATATTTTAATCTAAAAAATCTTACATAGTGCCTTTAACCATCATTAAAATAATGTTATAATGCAGTCAGCTACAATTTTATATGTTTTATTTTTAACTATATGTTTAATTCGAAGGCTCAGATGGTCAAACGGTCATGGAGAACTGAATAAAGACCTTGACTAACATATTAAAGGTGCACTATGTAGTTTTTTTTTTTTTTTTTGTCCGCTCTGTCAAGTCAAAGTTTGTCTCAAAGCTCTCGCCATCTCGGAAACACCACGCTGATATTGATCCTCGTTTTATTTCTCCTTTTGTCCCAGAGTTTGCTTGTCATGGTCCATAATGTTTGAACGAAACAACAGCAGCGTGCCGCTAGCCGTTATGCAGCTGTCCGTGTCTGTTGCCATGGTTACTATGCAGTACAAGCGGAAACCAGGGATAACGCAAATATTACGTCATTGACAGGCGCAAGTGACAAGAGAGGGACGAGGCACTATTGAAAATTGTGAATTTCTCTGAATTTACAAATTCTCGGAAACGTTTAGGATACTGTAAGTACACAGCTGAATATATAACACTGTGCAAGTGGTTTTTGGATATTTTAATATAACAATTTTACATATTGTACCTTTAAATAGATTTTTGGGGAAAAGTGCATGTAAATGCAGCACACCGACAGACACAAACATTGCACGAGTCTTTTAAACGTTGAAATGTGAAGCAGTCTAGTGGATCATCATTTAAATTCCACTCTGGCTCTTGGCTCAAATCCAGACGTTAGACAATGGATTGAAATTAAAGCCAAAGCTAATTGGAAAACATGCATGACAAAAACCTCACGGTTAGCCATGTTCAAGCTGTGTGACCCTCACTCGCCAAAGAGTGGATACAGCTGCGACCTGAACAGAAGAGCAATGTTTTTCAGAACATCATTAACATTAATGGAGGTACAATCAATCAAAGAAGATTTTAATCTCAAATTGTTTAATATTCCATTCACCTGAACACTTCAAACTATATTTCTGTGGCTGGCTGTGAATCCTGATAAGTTGGCTGCGTTTCCCGGTAGCTACGCTTCCTCGCGTACTCGGCAGAATGCATTAATTAATACATTTGTTTGCGACAAGCACAATTATGCTGTTGTTCAGTGTGTACTTTAACAAGCAGAGAGGACTTTTTAGAAATGTCTGGCTGCTGAAGTGAGCGTTAAGGCCAGCACCCTCGTCATCTCCGCAAAGGAGACACGTCAGCACACCCCCACACGCTGCCGCCGGCTTAATACGGCACTGATGATCGTTTGCACTGGCCTCGAGTTCACACCACTGGTGCGAGATTGATGCCATGTTGATTTTTAATGATGTGCGCTACGACACAAGCGGAGAAGGGGGGTGCGCCGTGCATCCTGCACCGCGACCATGCAAAATGTCATTCTAATTATCTCACCAGCCAGCCAATGAGGAAGTAAACATTTACACTAACCTGTAACCCCTGAAGCCGAGACTCGGGGCCCGCTTTCAGAGAGGAACCCGATTTATTGGCAGACTCTGATCTACCCGGCGACTAATCAAACCAGCCGGCAGCGTTTGGGTTCCATGCGTCTGTAAACAACACCGACTACGTGACATCTACATAACAAATATGAACCGTCACCCTCGTAGGTGAACGCACGAGACCTCAATTATTCCAGTCTCCTTCAAATGTTTTTCGTGTGTTGCCGATCTGCGGATTGCCCTCATTAACCCAAACCGTTCTTTCAGTATTAATACAGTACATAAGCTTAACACAGTGCTAGTCAAATAAGATTGACAACAAGGCTTTTCATTAATATGCAAGTCCACTTGTGTGCAATTACAGATAAGTACATATTACAATACGTAAGTAGGCTTACAGATAAGTATAAATTATTAGGCAAAAAAAAAATTAGATCAGTGGTATGAAACATTCAGATAAATCAATGCAAGAATCAATGTTATTTTTTAATGGGTTGGTGGTAATTAATATATATATCAATTTGACAACACTAATATATACCATTATTTATATATATATATATAAGTTGTCCTAATTGTCAAGTTGTCAAACATGAAAGTTTGTAAATATACAGTATATATATATATATATATATATATATATATATATATATATATACACACATTTACAAACTTTTATGTGATTATTTGCAATTATATTATATAATATTAATCTATTTAACACTAATCGCAATTAATAGTAAAAGTTTAACCACATAAAAGTTTGTAAATATAATCTGTACATGTATATACATTAAACCAACACTTATTCAGACACCTTCAACATGTCACACATTAAAACAGTTATTCGCTATAGTTTAAAAAAAAAAAGGTAATAAAATATAAGAACTCAGGTAAACCGTGTCAGAAAAAAATAATTTTGATAATGATAATAAGATAACACTTAAGCAAAACATGGTCAGATCAAAGTGTCTGAATAATTTTTGGTCCCAAATTTTTATCAACTTTACTGGTAGTCCACTGTATGAAGGATGTTAGGGTATAATATGTCACAGTTTACTTTATTTTGCTATCCTTACTTACATAAATGAACTACAGTATCCTGCACCCACTAGTAAAAATATATCAAAAATGTCTGAATAGTTTTTTGTTTCACATATATATATACATACATACTGTATATTTACAAACTTTTATGTTAGATGCGATTAATCGCGATTAATCAATTTGACAGCACTAATATATAAGAAATGTATTGAGGATTGTATAATTGAATTGCTGATTTATAGTATATAAATCTACATTTATAGTATTTATTTTCATATTATCACAATGAGAATTTTATGCTTAACTGTCATTAAAATGATGTTATAATGTAAAGGATTAAAATTTTCTCAGCTTTTTTTTTTTGATTTAGAGCTTAAATTTGACCCAGCGCACAGCTATACTGACCGGCCATCACCGTGTTTGATCGTCTGTAGCAAGCGAGGAGCTTGTACGGCGCTTGTATGTGCAGTACGGATGGGCCTTGTATTTGTTGAGATAGAGGTGGTCAGACTTGACCTTTTGGGTCCAAGATGAATAACAGCTAGTCTTCATCTCTAATGTCTGGAAATAGTCATAGATGACCTTTACTTAAAATGTTCAGTATATTTCTAGGGTAGACCGGCTCTCTAAATGACCCTGTCCAGATGGCTAATGCAATCAAAATCAACCATATTTGTTATTAAGGGTTAAAGGGACATTAATGTCAATTAGAAATAAAAGTGAGTAACTAATACTTAGAGTTTAGTTTTAGAGCTAAGCTGGCTTTTTGGACATGACATCAACAAACATTTTCTAATCTTCATATGTTTTGGAAAACAGCGTCGAGTGTGATTCTGTGCCAAACCATCCAGCATTCAATTAAAATCCATTCATTTCCTCATTTCCCATCACCACCTCTTGTATATGTGATTGCATTCTGTTGTGGATGTAGTGGACGATCCATCATTGTGGCTCTTGTTAAAGGATGCAGCGTTCAGGCTTCCCACATCTGCATAAACAGACATTATTCCCACTGCTCAGATTCATTCCCATCAGCCCTCAGAGAAAGAGAGTCAGGAACTTCACCTCGACAAATTGCCTTGCTTTTGTTTCAAAATAACTCCACGCTTTACACCCCCTAAGATTATTTCTAGATAATTGGCTCCTGAAAATAAGGCAATTATTATTTTTTTTAAATCTAATTATTTGCCCCCCCCCCCTCCCCATCCAACAACAAAGTTAATTCTTCACACTGCAATTACGAGGTAAATTCGATGCTGTGATGTAGACATTTTTATCTTTGTGGTCTCGGATTTCTTTCAGCACGCAGGCTCCACGACTTGAGGGAGGCCTCGCTTTGGCACGTAAGGCGTTGTCCTGGCAACCATCTTGATGCAGTCGATGATGGGGCAGACGCTGAGGCAGAGAGTGCAGCCGGTGCAGCTGTCCTGAATCGCGGGGAGATGAGTCTCGGGGTCAAACACAATGGCCTGCCAGACACAGAGACATTAGAATCATTATATCCTTACCAGAGGCGACAACCTGCTACGGCTGGACATCACACAATACACATGCAACAAAGACTGTGCTGTCCACACACTGAACGACACAGATGTGTGAAACCCGTCAAGAACGTGTCATGTAGGTCATATTTCACACCTTTCCCAAAATCACAATAAGAAAAAAATATTCACCATTTCAGGGTTTTAAGGTTAAATACTCAATACTGTATTGGAAAAAATAAATAAAACAAAAACAAACAAACAAGCAAACAAATAAACAATGAAATATTATTTAAATTATATTTATTTTTATTTTAAATTAAATTATATTTACATTTATGCACATTGAAATATATTATAATATAATAAAAATAAACAAAAATATATTATTTTAATTTTAAAGTATTCATACATTGTGATAACATTTGTAATATCTGATTTTTAATTTTTTTTAAGCTGGTTTAAAAATGATGATTAATAATAAAAATAATAAATGTAATTATTTAATTTAATTTTTACTGTAATATGGTACTAAAATAACTATATAATATAATATAACATAATGGACAAAATTCTGAAGAATTTATACGTAATGATAATATTTGTAGTATTTGCCTTAATTATTTTTAGCTGGATACTATAAAAATAATCATAATGATTAATAATAACAATAATAATAATAATAATAACAGGAACAATAATAATAACTGTAATTATTTCAATATTATTTTTACTGTAATACAATACAAAAATAATATATCAGACAAAATTTGGAAGTATTTATACAAAATTATAATATATAGTATCTGCCTTTTAATTTTTTAAGCTGGTTTGATGTTAAATGATGATTAATAATTATAATAATAATGACAGCAACAACAATAATATAATTATTTTAATGTAATTATTATTTTTACTGAATTACAGTATGAAAACGGTATTAATGTAATGAAAAGATTTTCTTTCATTTAAAAACAAACGTTAATGTTAATTAACGCATTACTAATGTATTACAGTAATGAGAATTTGGGAGGGAAATTTGTGTAGCTGTCATGAAATATTGCCACAATGAAAAAAATCTTAAATGCGCTTAAAATAGGGTTCATTTCTTTAAATGTAACACATAATTTTTTATAAATATTTGCTCAATATTGTGGTTAAATGTCAATAAACTATGGAGCAGATGAAGGAACGCCCATCAATCTAAACATTATACTAGACTGTTAAAACAATCAGTAAAATATTGTGTTTGTACGACAGGAAGATTAGACATTATTTTGGCAGGCGAAGTCGAGTACGGGCACCTTTTTAAACATAACTGGATTGCCGCTAGCGCGTCAGAGTGCTGTTTTGTATTGCTTGATGGACCACCTATTTGATTGTGACACATTATGTTGACGAATGCTCCTCTATATTAGAAAGCATTAATAATGTGTAATTCCTCTTAGAGATCCACTCACAGACAATGAGCGTCACTGTGAACAATTACTGCTTTGATAAAACCCGCACTCTACTTCATCAATACCCTTATGATAAATTGCAAGGGACATTTATTTAACAGGAGAGGGTGAGATGAATACTTTAATAAAACTGTCAGAGCCATCTCACTTGCCGTACTTCTGCAGGCTGAAGCACAAGGGGACAACACCGTTTTCAGCGCTAATATTCATTAGAGTCTCTAAAGGGAAAATCATGTGCGCTAATAAGCCATCTTTAGCCTGCCAGTGAGAGGCGCCATAGCAGCACTTGTTTTTTTTGTTTTGTTGGCACTTTTTTTGCACCTTTTTATGTCAGGGTAGACACTACGGATGCGAATAATATTGCTATACTGGTTTCGCCAGTAGCTATCGCCCTTTAGCCCAAGGTTTCCCATTGAAGCTAAGCAGAGTTGAACCTGGTCAGAACCTGGATGGGAGACCTCCTGGGAAAACTAGGTTGCTGCTGGAAGAGGTGTTAGTGAGGCCAGCAGGGGGCGCTCACCCTGTGATCTGTGATCTACACCCCAGTATAGTGATGGGGACTTAATACTGTCAAAAAAAGCACCGTCCTGATGAGAAGTTAAAACGAGGTCCTGACTCTCTGTGGTCATTAAAAATCCCAGGACGCCCTTAGAAAAAAAAATAGGGATGTGACCCGGGCCAAATTTGCCTATTGACTTCTATCCATCATCATGGGCTCCTAATCATCCCCCTATAACTGATTGGCTTCATCACTGTTGCCTCTCCACCAATAAGCTGGTGTGTTTAGTATTTAGATTTATATTGACTTCAGTATATTATTTGAAGCCATACAGAACGTTAAGCATGCTAGGCCACATTTTTGCCCATTCTATGGCATATTTTTATTGCTTTTGCAAACGTAAACCTCATTCTGTTAGCTAGAGATGAAAACGTGCTAGTTGCTGAGAGCAGGACATGGTTCTTTTTCAGTTTATAAACCTAATAGTTGAAGTCTTGGAGCTCTGGAGGGGCCAGGAGCTGTAATCTAACAGCCAGAGGCTTGGAGCTATCGCTTTGTGTGGGAACAGATATGGTATGTGTGTGTTTCTGTGTGGGTGGACGGACAGAGGGCGGCGCGCACCTGGTATCCAGCGTCGTTACAGGTCATGTAACACTTCCCGCAGTTAATGCACATCTCCGGATCGATCAGAGCCTGCACTTGTTCCTGAATGTTTAGCTCTTGATAGGCACCGATGTGTTTCAAAGCTTTGGCTATCACATCCTGCGCACAAAAACACAAACATATGGGAACTTCAGACCAAAGGTCAAAGATCTTGAGGTTGGAAAAAGTTTCTGAGCTTCAACGATACACAAACAAGTGTATATTTTAAGCAAACCCACTTTAACTCTTGGCACGGGACCCTTGGGAGTGTAAACTCTCATTCCTTTGGCGGAAACAGTGTCGTCACTGCAGTTTTTTAGTTTCTTTTTGTGATTCGCAATCGCCTCTTTCTTTTCCTGCAGGAATGGTCCAAAACTAGGCAGACACTATGGGGAACAAGAAACAAACACAATGAATTGTACCCGGATTGTAACATTTCAGCCATTTTTGTTATTGTTAAAATAAAAAAGAAATAAAGCTGGAATAAAATTAAAAAAAATATAAGATGCAAAACTTAACATTAAAAAAATAGAAAAATGAAAAATATACATATAGAAATGTCACCAACTAACTGAAATACATTGAAGTATTAAAATGAATAGAAATTAAAATTAATTCAAAACCCTAGATGCACCAATACTAAATTTTTCCGGCGATTATTCAGAATGATATCTGCTGATACCGAGACTGATTTCCTTAAGGAAAAATCTTTCCGAATTAATCCTGTACACCATACAGGGAACCCTTTCATTTGGAACTTTACTATAATATTAGAGGTTAAAATTACTGCTATTTATTTTTACATATAGGCTAATAATTGCACTCAAATAAAAAATGAAGTAAATGTATACAACTCAATACAAGTTTTTCCCCTCTTTTTGACTGACAGGATATAATCAATCCTGATCATTGGCTGTTTTTAAACAATCGTCCGATTGCCGATAGTGAAAATAATTGGTTTTATCACCCGATATCAATTATTGGCCCTAATAAATACCATAGGCCTAATAGTAAAAGATGTTAACCCAAGATCCAGCACTAATTTAGTATGATTTATTGGGTTCTACCATCCAATTCACTAAAGGAATTATGTTAAAAATAATTAACTAATGGGATATTTTTGTGGCTCCCATTCTTCTCTGGACATTCGTTATGCTATATGCTCTCCAAAAACAGATGCCTGATATCATTTGGTGATTTAGTTGAGTTTTCTTTGAGGTAACCAATTATATTTCCTGTCAAACTCAATTACATTGAATTGTGAAGCATGCTCTTCCTTTCATGCAGTGCCATGTGTTCTCCTTTAAGATGCTCTCACCAATGAAACCGGTATTTACGCTTACTAGTGATTACTGATTCACTGGGCTTCAGATGCCATGTGTGCCAAAGCATCAGCGCTGCATCCCTCATTAGACCATCAGAGAAGTACACACGCTCACAGGAGAGGAAAACAAAGGCATTAAAGACACACGCTGCTCCCTTTTGAGGAGTGGCTACTCTTTTTCATCCTTGAAAATTAATGAGATCCCTTCTGTCAACATACAGCGGTTTGGAGTCTAATCTGCTCCGGGCTTAACCGCTTTCATTCCACGCGGAGGTGAGACTTCAGGTTTGTGGCATTTTGCACGAGGCAGTGTTTTAATGTTAAAAGAAAGAAAACTTATTGGCAAGCACGCACGATCGATATTACATTCGCAGTCCCAGAAGCAGCTGCGCACGTTGTCAAAATCGCTTGTGCATAAAAAGTAAAATGAAAACTGATGTAGGTCACGCAGAATGATTTCCGAGAGATTATTGTCCTTGGTTTACCACTTTTGTATCTTTTGAAGGCCCTGTACTGTAAAATCATGCAATATATTTGCAAAAATATTCATTTGCCATTCAGGCTTAAGACATTACCGTGGCGACGAACGGGGATCGCTGGCTCGCTTGGAATTGTGGGTGGAAGATTCTCCCGTTGATGGATTCAGCAGGAGTGTACCGACAGGAAACGTGATTCCGGCCACTTCACACTCTCTCAGTGAGCTTCTCATATAGAACCTGGGCGGCTTCACTTATTTAATTCTCCAACCCAATTCTCACCACTGTAAAAAATTACAGTTCTTAGCAGCTTTCTGGAACATGGTAGTTGAATTTTTGCTGCTCTACCAGCTCTATCCAAAGGATTCCTATACATTTGGCGGCTCTGACAGTGGATATTCAGGGCTTAGCCCAGGCCTCTAAGGATACATATGGAAAATTTTTTTCTTTAAATACTGGAATACTAAAGGTGGAGGGTTTCCGAAAGCGCGCTGCAAACGGTGACAGAGTATTTGAAAGTTGAGCAGCATGCTTATTGGCTTCTGATATAGCAGCAACCAATCAGAACCAATATAGGAACCTGTAGAGAATGATGTGATTGCAAGCACATATACATATACATATATACATATATATATATATATATATATATTATGATCTTCCATATTTAAACCACATTCACCATCTTTAAGACCATACAAGACATTTAAAACTATAAAAGACAACGTCGGACCAGCAATAAATCATGAAAACCAGCTATTAAGCTGTTTTTAGATGTATTTTCCTACAGGGGAGATATCATAGAAATATGGACTTATATAATCTGCATATATTGGACATACACCATGTACCCTAATCACCATAGTTGAATATATTACAGTATAAGTAAAATTATTCATAAAGAAAAAGGCCAAACTAACTGATTAAATGTCAAGCTTTTGAAATACAATTAAAGAAAAGCAACGTCGATTTGCTCAAAATCAATAGGTCATTTTAGGCTTGTCCTGAGCTCCAATCCAGCATAATAGCACCATAATAAACAATCCATGCAAAATTAACACCTTCAATGCTCAACAAATCTCCTGGTTGTTTCTTTTCTCCACAGTCTGATGTGTGCTCCAACAAATCCCTGCATTACCGTCACATGCAGCTGGCGCAGTGTGTGAGGGCCGGTGGATCCAGCGGCACAGGGGGAAGGTTGGGCCCGCTTCCCTGTGTTCTTAAGTGGAGAAATACCTGTTTGCTGTGATTTCCCTAGATGATCATAATCAAGGCAGTTTGGGATGAAAGGATTCTACATGCTGCTGCCCCTCGATGCTGGAGGGGATATTACGAGCACGCTGGCAGGCAGTTTGTCCCCGGCCTGCTGAGGACGGGGCCGAGGCGCAGCTCCACGCGGCTGTTTGTGAATAGCAGGTGAGCGGTACGAACAGATGTAATGATGGGACATGAACACGCACCAATGAGGACTCAAACTCATTTAACTTCACACAAACACAGAACAACACTAAAGACTGAGGGGAACTTACACCATCGTTCAAATGTTTGGGTAAGATATTTTTGTTTTTAAAAGAAATATATAATGCTCACCATGGCTGCACTTACTTGATAAAAAACAGAAATATTATGAAATATTATTACAATTTAAAATTACTCTTTTATATTTTAATTTATTGTAAAATGTCATTTATTCCTGTGATGCAAAGCTGAATTTTGTGTCACATGATCCTTCAGAAATGATTCCAATATGCTGATTTGTTGCTCAAAAAAACATTTCTAATTATTATTATTATCAACATTGAAAGCAATTTTTTTTTTGTGCAAACTATAATAAATTTTTTTTCCATTTGAATAAAATGTGTAAAAGAACAGCATTTGTTTAACCCTCAGGAGTCTGAGGCTGATTTGGGGTCCTGGAGTACTTTTACATGCCCTGACATTTATGCTTTTTTTCAGTTGCTTATAAACATATTAATGACAAAAGTCTTATTTCTTGCAATCAGCAGAAACTAGGCTACAATAACATGTGAGCAACAAATATGTAAATGGTTTGTATTTTTGAGAGAATTAGATTTTGTAACATTATAAATGTATTTACTGTCACATTTGATCAATTTAGTGGATCCTTGAGGAATAAAAGTATCTAAACATCCCCTCAACAAGGGAACATAAAGGATTAGTTCACTTCAGAATTAAAATTTCTGATAATTTACTCAATGCCATTCAAGATGTGTGTCTTTCTTTCTTCAGTTGAAAAGAAATTAAGGTTTTTGAGGGAAACATACCAGATTTTTCTCCATATAGTCGACTTCAGTGGGGTTCAATGGGTTGAAGGTCGCAATTGCAGTTTCAATGTAGCTTCAAAGGGCTCTACATGATCCTAGATGAGGAATGAAGGTCCTGCCTAGCGAAACGATGGGTCATTTTCTAAAAAAATAAAATGTATATACTTTTTAACAACAAATGCTTGTCTTGCACAAGCTCTGTGGCTCATTACGTAATCACGTTGGAAAGGTGACGTAGGCGGAAGAACTGATCCAGTGTCTACAAAGTGAACATGCAAAGACTAAGTCAAACGGCCTTTTAAAAAAATAGGTAAAACAACAATGTCAAAAACGGATGATTTTGAAGTTGGAGGAGAAAAAGAGATGGAGTTATCTTGTTTCACTAGACAAGACCCTTATTACTCGTCTGGGATCATGTAGAGCCATTTGAAGCTGTATTGAAACTACAATTTGGACCTTCAACCTGTCGGTAGCTGTTGAAGTCCACTATATGGAGAAACATCCTAGAATGTTTTCCTCAAAAACCGTAATTTCTTTTCAACTGAAGAAAGAAAGACATAAACATCTCATCCCCCGGGATGACATGGGGGTGAGTAAATGGAGTGAACTAATCCTTTAAAGGGACGGTTCACGCAAAAATATAAAATCATTTACTCACCCTCATATAATTTCAAACATCTATGACTTGTTCTTTTGCGAAACGAATATATGCTGAAAAATGTCTGTGTTCAATATTTTTCCAGTGCTGCTTTGGACACCAATGACTTTCACTAGACAGACAAAAACAGCTGAAACATTTTTCAAAGTATCTTCTTTTGCTTTCTGAAGAATTATGAACAAGTGGATGAATAAAGGATGACAGAATGTTTTTTTTTTTACATGAAATATCCCTGTAGAGCTTGAAACCGAACCAGGGAAACATGCGTCACATAATCGCATTACAGATCAAACTACGATCAGATCTAAAGATATTCCACATTAGAGTTCACGCGAAGCCAACAGATGACATTTCTTGGCAAGCGAGTTAGGCTGTGCATTTGAATATCGTTTTTCGTCACATATACAAAATAAAACATTCATTTAATGTCGGAGTCGTTGTCAGTGAGATTGCTGATCAAAAGATGTTAATCTTTTGCTCTTCTGATTTCTTCAGGTACAGCGAGCGGGTGTCAAGCAACAAGTCTGAAGGTGAAAAACTCAAAGACAGGCAATGACAAGGCTACCTACATGAAAGAGCGATGCGGGTTCAAAGCAAAGACAGGCGTCGTTTCTCAGCCGAGCGCTTCCGTACGATCCAACTATTAAGTCTTATTGCTCTTTCAACTGCTCATTGTGCCATTAAGAAAAGATCTCAACTCATGAGTCAAAAATAAAAGCCATAAAGAATGCTATAAACAACCCTGAAGCATAATAATCATATGATTTATCCACACTCACCCACTGCAGTAGGCTATAATTAAATATGAAAACCTAAATTTATCTCAAGGGTGTTCAACCCTCATTAATTTGAACCCCGGACAGCGCAAAGTCTTTTTACAACCACACTGTTTTTCCGTCATATCGTTCCTACTTCTGTGTGACACTGCGAGAGGCTTTCGGGTGAACCAGCATAAACCGCAGTGAGAGAGGAGAGGCCCTGGGAGACAGGGAAAAGTGAAGACCCCGGCCCTAGGTGCGACTCGAAGGGAGAAAGACATTCTCTTAAGCTCATTAAGGGGAAGCTTCCGTCTCAAAACTCCCAGCATGCTGTGCATCATCCTCGCTTATTTGTTTGTAATAATTCAGTGGCCCGCTACTGAAAAGTCATCGAGCTGTGTCTGGTTTAATGAAAAGTACCGGGTGGCGTCCACCACACCACGTGCTGGTCCTGTGTCTTCGGCTATCACACAGACTCTCCTAATTGGAAGCATTGTTTTTTTTTTTTTATAGCGCACACACATTGTCTCGCTTGTACTTTCCCCTCAAATTTGTAAACAACACATAGCACACATCAGCTGAGCAAAGATTCATTTATGCGACAGACGGGCTGCATGATTCAACTTATTGTTTACACAGAACACAATATTATAAAGAGGAGACAACCACTGAAACAACTGTCATCTGTTACGTCGCCGGCGCTATAAATAATTACAATTAATATTTTTTAAGTGTTAAAATCGGTGTTGTTATTGTTAACTAAATATACAAATTATTTTTGGTCACTGAAATAAAGATGAAATAAAACAAAATAAAAATATTATATGAAAAACTTTAAAAAAATTGCCTTGGGAACTAACAGAAACAAATAAGTTGAATTAGTAAAATTACTAAAAAATAAAACTGAAATAAAAAATAATTGCAGAAAATTATATAAATATAAATATATATATATATTTTATTATATAAATATTTAAAAAACAAAAACTCATGCAAATGACAAAAGCACTATTACTTAAACTAAAACTAATATTAAAACCGAAAATATAAAAATAGAGTTATTAATAAAAATGAATGAAACCCTGTTTGAAAACCCGCTTTCTATTGTTATAATATTGTTAGTAGATATAAATTAATAATGTTTACCTGGAAGGAGATAAATTCATATTTATTTGTCAGCAAAGTCTGCTGGATGATACAAAACAAGTGTTGTTGAAGAAGAATGTTGGATGGCAACCTAGGGCATTACGGGTGTTGAAGTTTTCCTACGTATTTGGCAAAATGGTAGACAATACTTTTTCCCCCTTTGTTTTCTATAGTCAGGTGGCACTGATTTCAAAATTGTTTTCATCCTTTTTTTCTGCCAAGTTTTATTGAAAGCCATTTTGCCAGCGGTAAAGTACCCCTTTAAATTCGGTGGTGCTAGTGGCTCAGAAATGACACTTCACATTTAACAAGAAAAAGTAATATTAACTATCATTTTATTTGAAATCATAACTCAGAGCAAACATTTAATAAAGTTTTTACTATATCTGGATTTTTGCAGATGTAAAGTTGATGTATGTTCATTCATTCAATCATAATTTCATGTCAAACCCTTCCTTTTAGCCCATGACACTTTTGCGGTACTGAGGCTTTCCGGAACAACACTAGCAGGGTGTTGCAATACTTTGCTATTGGCCAATGTCTCGTGGGTCAGATATGAGACATGGCTAATGAAAGACCCAACTGAGCAGTCGGACAATCGCTAGGTAATAACAGTACATCTTCACTCCGGCCAGGCGAACAGGACAGCGGCCGGCTGAGTCCCTTCATATCTAATGTGCACTAAAGCGGTGCTCTAAACTGTTCTCCACAGGCCCGTTCACATCTCTACGCACAAATGACCCCATATGTCACCTAAAATAAACATGATTGCGATTGAGATGGGCTAGATTGGGGGGAAAAGGCTTTTAAAGTTAAAGTGCGTGATATCTGTGCCACTAACATCATTGCAAAAACAATGAATGTGTTCAAACAGGTTTCCCAAACACTCTGTTTGACATTGGTTTGGTCAAACAGAGAGTCCCACCCCAAACTCAAGTCACTGGTTGAGCTAATATTGCTGGGTTGAGGTGGTTGGGATGTTCAAACAGTGTTAACCCCTTTCTGGGAAAGCAAGCTATAAATGGGATACTTATAAGGGCTTTTCACACTTGAAATAGTTAACCCTGGGTCATTCTAAACCACAGGTAAACAGAATCCTGGGTTATTTTGCCCCACTTTTCACACTATACATAATTTACCCGGGGTTAACAGTTAATCCTGGGCATTTATAAATATACATTTCACACTGTACATTCCTAAACCCTGGGTTAACGTTCTTATTTGCATATTTGCGGTGTCAATGTCATTGATTGGATGAACGCAGCACATGACCAGTTTAAATAAAATCCTTGTATTGGTATCAAGTTTATACTGAATGGACAAATGCAAACGCGTTTCATAACCTGGGTAAAAAGCAGTGCTAACCCCACTTTTAAATTACAAGTGTTTTAATTACGTTAGAATAACGATAACTTGGGGTTAAGCGCAGTGCAAAAACCCTAAGGGCTTTTCACACTTGAAACAGTTAACCCTGGGTCATTCTAAACTCCAGGAAAACGGAATCTTGGGTTATCCTGCTTCACAGCTCAAATTTAACCGGGGTTAACAATTAATCCTGGGTATTCACAATCTGATGTTTAACATTGTATATTCCTAAATCCTGGGTTAAAATTCTTATTTCACATATCCCCAACAAACCGTCCCATACCGGCGTGATCAAAAAGATCTTAAACTAGATGGAACTGGATAAAATATTTTGACTGTTGCGATTCCAAATCGGTTTAATGACCTGTAACTCTACCTGAGTATCGGGCAAGTGTTCACTGTTGGCCAGAGGAGAACTGGCACCCCGACTAAGCCCGGTTTCTCCCAAGGTTTTTTTCTCCATTTGTTGGAGTTTTGGTTCCTTGCCGCTGTTGCCTTTGGTTTGCTTAAGTTGGGGACACTTGTTTGATATTCAGCAGTGTTTTTGATATGACTGCATTGGCGCCGTTGTATGCGAACTGAGCCGGATGATTACGTCACTGTTTTCTCCAGTGCTGATATACATTAAATTAACTAGACTAATAACTATTGATCTTTGCAACGGAATGAATCAATAATATATAGAATAAGCTGGACAATGATACCATTTTCTTTGGGAATTTTATTTGCCAATTATTAATGTAAAGCAGCTTTGCCACAATTTGCATTGTAAAAAGTGCTATATAAGTAAAGGTGACTTGACTTGACTTGACTTGATTTGCATATTTGCGGTGTCAGTGTCACTGATTGGATAAACGCAGCACGTGACCGGATTACGTAAGCTCTAGCATTGCACATCTAGCTGCTAAGTGTCTAGCTGTAACATTCTAACACCAAGTTTGGCACCAGAATGTGGGGTTAACACTGCAAAAGCAACCTCCAGAGCAGGGTTTCATAACCTCGGGTAAAAAGCAGAGTTTAAAATGACGATAACCCAGGGTTAAGTGCAGTGTAAAAAGCCCTAAAGTTGTCTCTGCATATTAAGATGGGATACAAGAAGGTGTAGGGTCAGCCAAGGAAGGGCTTCAGACTGATATTACCTGTCAGTCCGCTTTTAGACAGCCCCTGCTTTGACTGACAGCTCACCTGCGGCAAGTTCGATGAGACCGAGAACAGTGAGCAGCCGAGCACCAGTCCGGACACGGTTTATATGACGCTTGAGAGACAGAAAGAAAGCAAGGGAGGAAGGAAGACAAAGAAAAACAGTGCCAAACTGAAGACAGAAGAGATAAGATAGGGTGATGGAGGACAGCGAGTTGTATGAGAAAATTTGTTAGCCACAAAGAATAAAAAAGGCAGCTTGATCACTCCACAACGTGAAGGAAAGAAGACAAGAGCACAGAAGTCACTGTGGTTGATAAAACGCAGCCTAAGGGAGCATTCAGCGAAAGACAAGTTTGTTATTTTCTTCTCGCCGAGGCAGCAAGCGCCGTTCTCTCAGGGGATGAGCGGTCGGGCATCCGCTGCCATTTCTAAAACGCTGCGCTTAGTCAGAGCAACACTGAAAATGTTGCCTGTTTGTGTGTCTGCTGGACATCTGATCCACTTTCTCTCAGCTAGGCCGGACCGTGGGGGTATTAACACTTGTAAACAGCGGTCTGGCTGCCTGTGCAGCTCAGTGTTGCCTGGCAGGACTATAATGGTAATGAAGCCTTCAGCAAGGTTGTCTTGCCTCACACTGTCAGGGGCAACACAACGCCCTGGTTAGGGGAGAAAGTGGAACAGATGGAGCCTGTGTGTGTGTGTGTGTGTGTGTGTGTCACCGAGCCACTGCTTATACAGTGCTACCGTCCTATTATAAGATAAATACCTGTTTGTTTAAAACCAGATGCTTCCAAGGATGTTTTTCAAACCTTAGTTTACTTATTGTTATATTGGTGTACAAACACATCTTGAATACAGTGACTGAAGTGTTTCTGATAGACACACTACATGTGAGGGTAATGATATTTCTCACTTTTTGGGGAAAAACCTTGGACCTGCTAAATGTTAGCTAGCAGTCAATTAAATTTGAACCCATAAAAATAATGCAAACTAAGTAATAACAATCTATGCTAAAATTAAATCAATAAATACGCGATAATCACAGCAGCATTTTAATTCTCCATTAAAAATGTACATACACTGAATTAATTGAAAATATTCTAGTGAACTTAACACTTTAGGAAAGAGTAGGAAAAAGTATGTTAAAATATACAATAAAATGGTTTAAAAATATAATCTATGCTTTAAAAACAAAATGATAGTAATAGCCAACCTCTGTGATCTTTTTATCTTTGGTTTGAACAGATGGTGGAATAAAGTTTTTCCCATTTTTTAATTAAATTACATTTTTAAATCAATGCAACTGATTAATGCTCACCTAGGCTGCATTTATTTGATAAAAATAAAGTAAAAACAGTAATACTGTGAAATAGTATTACAATTTAAAATAACTGTTTTCTATTTGAATATATTTTTAAAATGTAATTTATTTCTGTTGAATTCATCACTGTTGAAAACTGTTGTGCTGCTTAATATTTTTTGTGGAAACTGTGATATATTTTCAGGATTCTTTGATGAATGGATAGCTCAAAAACTATTTGAGTGTGAGCAAAAACATGCCATTTTTGTGTGTGCCCCTTTAAATGCAAATGAGCTGCTGCTCCCGGCCCGCTTTCCAAAAGAGACAGCTCGCACTTCGTTTGCTCAACAACAACAAAGCTGAAGAATCTCACGCAGCCAAAATGAGGATTGTCAGTAACGTTGTTCAGCCTTATATCGTTCAAACCGGAGTCAGACACTGATGGAAGTTACAACTTTTAGAAGGCAATTGGACGTTTCTGAATGATTAGTGGATACATTTACGTAGTTACTGTGGAGTTGATTCAACTCATGATGTTAATCTTTTGGGCAAAACACGTATGCCCACTATAGATAGCCAAACAGAGCCATACACACCAGGCTAACGTTTATGATTGGTATCAAATGCTGTGAATGGTATAATATTTTTTCCAAAATATCGCTCGGAGAGAAACTAGGGTCAGCTTGCAGGCTATCCAATCTAACGAGACTCTAAATAGTGTTCTGTGCTCATCTGTTCAGCCAACGACAGAACGGTTAGCTTGCTTTGCTCAAACTTTTGCCATGGCCATAGAACTGGTACACCATTTTCGCTTCCGAAAACAAAATGACGGCGCCGTGGGTGGAAACGTGCAGATTAAGGGGCGGAAATATTATAATAAGACCCCCTTCTTACATCACAAGGGGAGTGAAATCTGAGCGGCTCATTTTTTCACATGTTTGTAGTGAAAGGCTTACCGAAACAAAGTTACTGGATCGTCCTTTTTCATGTTTTCTTGGTTGGTAGATGCACCAGGGACCCGAATTTTGCAATTAAACATGGAAAGATTTTCATGATATGTCCCCTTTAAAAAAATCCGACTGACCCCAAACTTTTAAACAATAGTGTAAATCAGAGATAGATTTATGATCAAACACCCCATTTTACCAAACATAAAAAAACTCTATATGTTCTAAATGAAACAAATCTTCAGCTTAAAATCATGTTTATGCTTGCCAGCAGTTATGTCATAATAGGATAGATGCTTAATGAATTGTGATTGGTCTTCATCACATCTCCCCCTGCAAGCACTGGTTATTTCCCTTAAGAAATGCAAATGTATTTTTCTAATATATCATCTGACAGAAAAGTAGCTCGCCTGAGCTGTACAATAGCAGACGTGAAGTACAATGCTCACATGGTCTAATGTTCATTGATTTTTCTTCTTCTCTCTCGGTTTACAAAAGACCGCCTGTCAAGCGTACATCCCTGTGACCCGTGCGGTGAGTGACTTTTCCTTCTTTTGAGCAGGAACCTTGAATGCAGTTCTACACCGCCTGGGGAATCGTGGACCGTTGTGATGTTTCTGCACGACACTCCACATCTTCCCTCGGCTTTCCCAGCGCCTCGGTTATTGTTGCCACAATTCCAGCACTAATGTCCTGTCGACATGGAAATGACTTACACTTATCAGCTTGCTTCTCTTTCGTTTTATTCCTTCATTCCCCGACGCTCATTTGGCATTAGCATTTAAACTATTGCGCTGAGCCGCCTTGCAGTCAGAAGCTGAGAAGTCGCAGCTAGCGTGTTAGAAAACACTAGGCGGGCTTCAAAGCTTTTCCCTCGGCTGGTGTATTAGCAGAAAGGCTGTGATCTGATAAAGGCCTTTAATTCGGTGCTTTGAAAGGAGTTTACTGAAGTTTTGCTCATTTACATGCCGCCTTATATTCCTTGTGCACAAATAATGAGGGAGATTACCGAGGGCTGAACGTACACGTGAAGTACAAACCATTAAACGCGTGAACAGCTGCCTTTGTCAAATCTCATTTTCTGATTCTATATTATTTTGTTGCTGCTATGTAAATGCAGTGTGCGAGGAATAAAAGTTGCGATATGAAGTAAACCAATTATTTTCTCCTGGAAGTCAAAGCTCTTTTGGTGATTTAAACTTGGAAAAATTTGATCCATCTGCAAGACCTCGTGCGTACTTTAACCTTACCCAGGGTAAAACTGCTCAATTTGGTCCAAGTGCTTCGTTTTAGCAGAAGAAACAGTAAAACAGGACCATAACGACTAAGCGCCGCACTATAATGTTCTTTCACCTTTGAGATTGCAGAAGTGCAAGCGGGCACTTTGAGTATTGGACAGTGCTGTTATTATGTGGAATTTTACGACTAACAACAAGAAAATGGATGGATGCAAGTCCACGGGTTTAACGCTAATGCTGCATTAATGAGCACTTGTTCCTAAAGCTGTAGAATTATGGGAATTGCATTTAGCTCCTTAATGGCATGTCAGAGAACTGTAATAAGGAAAACAAGGTGAGAGGAAGTAAGCCGGGGAGGGGTAATCATCAGTAAAAGGGTGTTTTAATAAAGCTGTGAGGTCTCTCACCCCTCCTTTGACTTCCTCCAGCGTAGGCACAGTCTTTCCCTTCTGATGTCGGGCTGTAGGAGGCGACTGGCCGTCCCAGTCCTGGAGCTCCTCAATGCTTTTTAGGTAGAGCAGGGCTTTCAGACCAGTGCAGTAGTCCTCAATGACAGTGAAGTCCTGGTTTTGTATCGCACTGCACACCTGTGTGAAGACACGAGCTTCTTTAATAACGCTTCAGGTCGGAGCTGTGGTCTAGTGATTAGTGCACATATGGGCAATGCAAGTTTAAATCCGACTTGCAGCATTTCCCAATTCTTATAACATTCATGTCCTCTCTCTACTATTATGCTATAAATAAAACGTCTAAAATAAAAATCACAATACACCTCCACATACACGCAACATCACGACAGAATGGCACCATCTTAAAGCTGCTGTAAGCATATATTTTTTAATACCTCATATAAAATATCTTTACAACCAACAGATATGACTGAAATAGGTGTCCTGAGAAGTCACGTCTCTGTAAATAGCTAACTAAATAGCAAAAATTTAATGTAAAGTAATAAAATAACTAATATTTGTAATAAATATATTTAAATATTTTAAAATAAAACAAAATAATGAAATAAATATTAATATAACAATTCTATAAAATAAAATAAAAATATTTTAGAAAACAAATAAAACTCATTTTTTGTAAATATGAAACAAAACAAAATAATAAAAAAAAAATGATATAAATGTGTGGTAACACTTTATTTTACAGTGTCATTGTTACATATGTTACATGTATTTACTATAGTAAAAACTAGAAATTATGCATAATTACATGCAATTAACCCTAAACCAAACCCTCATCCTAACCCTAACCCTATAGTAAGTACATGTAGTTAATGTATAATTACACTGTAATACTGACACCTTAAAATAAAGTGTAACCAAATGTATTTTAGAAAACATGTACTGACCTCTTCTGCATACAGTATAATTAAAATCAATTTACAGTACATGTAACATCTCATCTTCTGCAACGTGACCAATTGCCACTTTTTATTTATGATACTTTTTTATTAATAATTGTGCTTGTCAGTACAAATTTACTCGAATACATTAGTAAATAAAGGCCGCATTTTAATGTCTGGGTGAACTATCGATTTAAGTTAGGTTTGTAGGGTTCAATCCTACAATCTTTCAGATACTAGGTGACACCATTTTCCACTAGGCTGTACGCACACTAACAAACGCGTGCAAGTAAATGTATGCACATACACATCCAGGGAGAGAGAAAAATGAAGGTCATTTAAACATGTGCCATCCTTCAAAAGACAAACGTCAGCATGCTGAATCAAAGCAGTACTACAACGCACATGGTCTGAAATGCAGAATACAATTGACCTTAAGAGAAATCTAATTCATTCTCTCATTACCGGCAGGGCGCAGACGAGGCCGATAACGCAGAGCTTATGCTCACTCATCAACCGCACGTCAGCGCGCGCCGGAGCCCTTTCCATTGACTCCGTTACACTTCTGTAGCTCAGAGACTGTGATACGCTCCGCGCGCTTGAAGCCTGGCTTTGTGCAAGTGTCTACGGCACTTCAGATGGCAGTCACACCGCGTCTTAAGGAAGCAGATAAGACACGCTTATCTCCTGGCGCTATCGCCGATCTGACATCAGCCAGAGTCGGCCCGAGAACTGCTTTCTTTCACAGGATTAGCATTCGGTCGCTTTGCAAACGTTCACAGCTGGTTCCTGACTCGACACGTAGACCTTTGGATCTCGACTCTCTCTGAGCTTGTATCTGATATCTCGCTTCTAGGACTGGGTTTGATAAAAGTTTCTTATTCATAACCAGTTCAATTTTTAGATTGATTTTCATTCCTTTAACGGTTCTTGAAGGTCTGCAGTCCTCCATCGATGCACATGAAAAAGCTCACTAAAATACTATAGACAAGAGTTTCCTGCGAAGCTACTGAACCGACAGCATGACAGCCAAAGAAATGAGTTGCAATCCGAATTGAATGTGATGATAAAGAAAGACAAAATAATATAAAAACACAACAAAGAGACACATATCTTCAACTGCATTGTCATCGCTGGTTGCACACGAGTCCACAGCGTAATCAGTGTGGTTCAATATAATAAAGAACCATAAGTTATCAGACTGAAGCAATGTAATGGCCAAATCACATTTGGATCGTTTCAAAATGTCGAATAATGAAAATTACTTACACATTTTTGATTACAAATGAAAAACAATGTATATATATATATATATATATATATATATATATATACACACATTTTTTATTAAACTACTAAACCTACTTTTTTATTAAAGCATTATATATATATATATATATATATATATATATATATATATATATATATATATATATACACATATATATATATATATATATATATATATATACATATATATATATATACATATATATACATATATATACATATATGTATATATATATATATATATATATACATATATATATATATATATGCTACCATTCAAAAATTTAACTAAAAATACAGTAAAAACAGTAATATTGTGAAATATTATTACAATTTAAAATAACTGTTTGCTATTTGAAAATATTTTAAAACGTAATTTATTCTTGTGTTGGCAAAGTTGAATTTTCAGCATCATTACTCCGGTCTTCAGTGTCACATGATCCTTCAGAAATCATTCATCATACAAAATATTTACTATTGTACAATATATTTTTTTCAGGATTCTTTGATAAATAGAAAGTTCAAAAATTTCTTCTTTATTTGAAATATAATCTTTTATAATATTATAAATGTCTTTACTGTCACTTTTGATCGATTTAATGCATCCTCGCTGAATAAAAGTATTCATTTCTTTAATTTCTTTTAAATCCTGTTGTTTTGAACTTTCTATTCAACAAGGAATCCTGGAAAAAAATATATTGTACAATAGTAAATATTTTGTATGATGAATGATTTCTGAAGGATCATGTGACACTGAAGACTGGAATAATGATGCAGAAAATTCAGCTTCGCCAACACAAGAATAAATTACGTTTTACAATATATTCAAACAGAAAACAGTTATTTTAAATTGTAATAATATATTACTGTTTTTACTAATAGCCCTTTTTTTGTTTAGTGAGAAAGGAGGGGGCTGCAAACGGATTCATTAAGGAACCCAAATCATTAAGTGGAATCGGAACCAGAATCATTACATTCCTAACAATTCCCAGCCGTATTCCCTCCTCCTCACAGTCACAACAAAGTCTTTCTCAGAGGGAGGGGGTGCAGATCATTGGCCGTGCTGCCTCATTTGTATATTTAAAAATTAAATCCCACACGGCATACCTCACGCTGAGAAAATGGAGGCATTTACCCTGGCTAGCGCATCTCTGGGAGATATGTTTTCATTAGAATTCTCATTTGCATAAACTTGTTTCTCTCCCCGTTTATGCCACAGTTTGTTTCTACACATCACAAACGAACATTTGTTTTTTGAACGAGCCCAATTGAGTTGGATGTCATTTCACCTTGATTTAACATCAACAAATACGCGAGTCCACTGATGCCTGCCGCAGAGTTTAACAATTGATTTGCAATTATTGGAGTTAACAGAGCAGACGACGTCAATAGGACACCGTTTTAACAGGTATGTGAGGATCAGCGATGGGTTGTTCTTCAAAGAATGCATTTCCATTTTTGTCCTTAATTTTCAGGCGTATTTAAAGAAAAAAATGTAGGATTTGAGCTAACAAATGATTCATTATGATGAAAAGAACTGCAAACAAGACTAAACGGTGTGTCTGACGGGGCCGTAAAATCCCAGGCTTGTTGCTCTGTGAGCAGGAGTCGCTGCCCATTATTGCTTTTCATTTGATGCAGAACATCAAAGATATCCTGACCCGGAGTATTTAGCGCTAATGTGGCTGAGTCCTGAAATAAATCTGAAGTGAGAATTTCTAAGTAGTTTCCAGGCAATTGAGACGGCAGGTCCTTTTTATCTGCGCTGAAAACTGTGGTGGTGCATTGATTTCGACTCCTTCTGAGATCTCAGATGCTTTTAGATTCAGCGCTCCTGCTCTTTCCATTTCCCTCTACCCTCATCTTGCTCTCTTTCTCTCTCTCTTTTTCTGTCTGCTCTTTTATTTCCTGCAATAAAATCCTGGCATTTAGCCGTGCACCGTCTCCCCCCAAAGAGATTCGGTTTGGCATCCAAATGTTACAATGACTATGCATGAAGCTCTTGTCCTTTTTGATTCGCACAGATTGACCAACGCACCGGGAAAAATACGAGCAACTGATATTTTGTCAAACGCTTCAGGTAAAAGACTGGATCTTTATGGAAGCCACTGGAAGTAAATACGTTTCACAAGCCACTGAACCAGGGGACTATATTTAGTCAATACAGTCTAGTTTGGTGTGTAACAAGTGGATGTAACCTTTACCCCTCTTTTTTTCTACAGGTATAAGCATTCTTTCTTTCTTTTTTGTGTGTGGTCGCACAACTGGAAACGCCTGTGAACTTAAAGGGATAGTTCACCCATAATTGAATATCCTGTCATCATTTAGTCACCCGCATTTCATTCCAAACATGTATTTCATAAACGTTGCAACATGGTTTTGTTTGGCTTAAACATACATTCGGTCAATATCGATTCTAAATTTTGATGTGAAGCTTGTTATTTTAAAAGCTAAATAAATACAGCAAACATTGCAGTTTAGTCTGGTTTTCTTTACATGGTAAAATCATGTTTTAGGGATATTTTGAAGCTACTTAAAATTTCCAGTATTTTGATTTTGGCTGTGTACAATTCAATTTGTATTTGGAACTAAAATGTAACTTTTCTCCAATTTGCAGTTTTTAAACTTTTCACATACACAAACTGAACATTGTGTTCTAGTTACAATATTGCTTATATTTCACATCTAAAACGTTATATGTAACATAACTGCAACCAAAAAGCAATATAGTAAAAATGTTTTGTGCTTTTTGGGGGCAGAATCTAACTTTGTGTTGTTAACAAGTCAAGTTTTGTTTCCTATGTATGAAAAATTTAGTAGTATAAAACTAAATGGCGAAATCCATAACATTTTAAAACATAAATGTCCCAAAAACACTGCAGCTTTTTTTAATGAAAGCACATTATATTGACGTTTTGAGGCTACTTAAAGAAAATCAAAGAGATTTGCAACTAAAATGTTGATCTACAATTATCTTAATTCGTAAACTGCATGTCATGTTCTGGATTTTACATCTAGAACGTTGTATTATAACTGCAACCAAAAAGCAACGTAGTAAAAATGTTGTCGTTTCTGACTCTAACCACACTGTTTGCTTTGTGTTGTAGACAAATCTTTTGTTTTACACCCCTCTCTACGGAAACATTTAGCAGTTTGAAACGAAATTACAAAATCCTGATGCTTTCTAGGCCACAAGTCATTTTTACTACTTGATGACGGTCTCTTTATTGCAGCTCGCAACTGTTTACATGCACCGGGAAGGACCCAAATTACAGTGTGGATCATTAAGATTGAACCAGCTCTGCCATTAGTGAAATATTGCTCCATTGCCCCCAAAGACCTCCCTATGAAAATGCTGTCCTGATCTCCTACAGCTGCCACTAAACGCAGCTATTTTACCGTCTCATAATGACAGACTAAAATCTATCATAACAGCCCAATCTTATTAAAGGAGCAGACATTACACTTTACAACAACACCGTGAGTGTGAACGTTTGACATCATTGCTTCAGTAAATGAAAGTCATTTGACTGCGTTAAGCTAGTAGCATTCTAAGATCTTTGGATTATTCTTGAGAAGTAACAGGCACTAAACATAGGTAGGTTACTTTTACACCATCACACATGAAAGTCAATACGGCACCATGAGGAGCCCTGGATCCCCTACAGGGTGATTGCAAAGTGATGTATTTGGTAATGAATCAACTAAAGAGTATCGATCGACAAGGGGATCACATTAGCTGCGGTAGAATAAAGTACATGCTTGCAGAAACCCGGTAACGTATCAGCAATGTAGGTTATTAGCTCGCCTGGTTTGTCAAATGACGCTGAGTAATTTGAATCGAGACAAAAAGGAACAAGCATTTGAAGGCATAGAAATTCTGTCCCTCATATTGTTCCAAACCTGAATGGCTTTCTTTCTTCTGAGGAACACAAAGAAAGATATTTTGAAAAATATCTCGGCTTTTCAGCTCCAATGTTATTAGGACCTCAATATTCTTCAATATACGCAGTATTTTTTTGTGTTCGGCAAAAGAAAGAATTTTCCTTTTTAGGTGAACTAAGTCAATGTCATTAAAGACAAACATAGCACAAATGATGCGTCCAAAATCGAATACTTCCTTACTTATAGTAGTGTAAAACAGTACGCCACTACATAGTCTTCGAAAAATGGTCGACGAAGTGTACCCAAATGACCTACTACTTCCTTCAAGATTCTAAAGTGTGCATTCGATGGAGACTTTAATTTCCCATCAGGCCACGGGAGAGGAGTTGTGGTATGGTGGTGAAGCGACGCAACTGACGCCACAGGTCACATGACAATGACAACATGGCAAATGTAGTACGTCTGAATTTCATTCATACTAAATAGTACACAAATCTTCTAAACTGTCGCAAAGTAAGTTTCAAACCAAATACAGTACCTACTATACAGCATGTGATTTCAGACACGGCAAAAGACATTCATCAAGGTTTTTTTATGTTTCAATTAATGCTACTTTAAAACTAACTAAAACATTCCAAAAATGTTGGAGTTTGGTCAGGTTTTAACCAAACAGAAAACCAACCAGGTAAGCATTTTCACAATGTTTCTGACACATTTTATCTTGGTTTTCGACGAGAAGAGGCTTATGCCGGGTGTATATGAATTTTGATGTCGTACAAGCTCACAGACGTTTGTTTTTTCTCTCGGGAGAAATAGCTGGAAATAGTAATGAGCACATCCTGATAATTTTAAAACATTGCTGCCGGCTCGCCGTGCATCATAGTTGTGCCGTGACATGATTATCAGGTTAACTGACTCTGTGCAAGTCTCTGTGCACGACATCCCAAGTGTCCGAACTCGCACAATGTACAACTAGTTTTATTAGGGTGCGTTCACATTTGTCATGTTTGGTTCGATTAAAACAAACCCTGATGCGATTGCTCAGTTAGTGCGGTTCATTTGAACATATGTGAACGCTGCCATCCGAACCCTGGTGCGGACCAAACACGCTGACCGAGACCGCTAAAAAGATGAACCGCTTCCGAACGAACTCTGGTGCGGTTCAATTGATATATGAACGCAACACGGACCAAAGACATGTAAACGAACCAAAAAGAGGACGTGATGTCACAAGATGCAACGCTAAAAGTCAGCTGATTTGACGACGCGGAAAGATCGGTGTATCCAAAATGAGTAGAAGGCTAACGTGGAGCAACGAGGACGTAAAGTGCCTCATCAATATTTGTTTCCGCAAACAACAGAGGAAATAAATTTGCAACTAAAATGATCTAAACTTGAATCTTTTTTTGTAATCCAATACATTTTGCATCTAAGCAATGTACAATTTGCAAATGAATTCTCTCAAATGATTCGGGCCAATCTGTAAAACATTTGTACATCAATCAATTTTTTGGGTTGGTTCAACATGCATTTTTAAGGATAAGCCAACCTAAGGAATTGATTTGCTTAAATAAATACTTCCAATGCTAATCTCAATCTCCCAATGCTAATCTGAGCTCTTTATAAGAGCGACAAAGACCGTATCTGACATCACTGCGACATCCACAGTCTGTGCAGAATGTGGAAGAGCCACAGCGATGAACTTTGAGTTATGATTTTAATAAAGGATCTGCTGCTCTCCAGGATACCGTGCATCATTTGAATGGAATGATTTGTCTTTTTTGCCCACATTTGCTTGACTTTTAGAGAAATTTACACCCGAAAGACCGCAGGTATCACCGAAGCTCTACGCGATTATCTTTACGGTTTCGCCATTCTCTTAGTTAATGGGATAAATCAGGCTCTGGTTCCAACATAGCCTATATCTTGTCTTCAATAACCACGGAAAGTCAAAACTCCACAGGTTCAACACTATTCGATCTGGAGAAATCAATACAGGATATGAATGGACTTCATTATATTATTTGTTCTTGGGAGAATACTTTTGATGTGGCGTCGAATCGATGTGTCTGCTTAGAAACAATAGCGCGGGTGCCTACAGCGTTTGTGTTTACACCGAGACGTTTGGTGTCTTTTGAAGAGCCTGATTCTCCCATTCAGTCCTTACAAGTCCCTTTAGTTCTGACTACAAGTCTCGCTGATTGCAACAGTTCGAATTACAGTGCATTCTTTCAGCCGCCACCGTTTCTTATCCAAAAGGTGGTTCGTTCTCCATTGACCCAGGCCTGACCTGAATTCGACAGGCTTGCGGGGAAACGAAACCAAGCCAGGCCCGGTTGAGCAGGTTTTATCCTTTAGGATAAAACACTGCAGAGGAAGCAGCAATCAGAATCAGTTTCGGTGCTGATGAAGCACACAGATGTGTGTTGCATGCAGTTTCTCAGCAGTCAGACTCTTTGATGTGTTTGAAAGGACGCGTGTCACAGCGTGTGTTCTCGGCAAACTCATCTTCCAGATCCAAACCCCACGATTCACAGCACTAATCCTCCACTAAACCCAAAATATTAACACAAAAACACATTTTCTTTCATCACTTGCAGGAACATCTCTAAAGCAAGAAAAGCATCACAAATAGTGATTATATTGTGTAAGATGAAATACAAATTACGGCTTTTTAACGTGGGGGATCTGTAATTGAAAGCATTATGATTCTATCAAGAGCCCAAGTTATTCTGTAATTAAATTTTCATATTAACTCAAAGGACAAATGTCTGAATGCAAAAAGCCTCTTCAGATCCCAAGTGTTCCCACTGAACAGGTAGGAGAGGGAAAGACATTACCGAAACATTAAATCAACCTTTAAAAATAGTAAATGCATTTATTCAAAGATAGAGATTCAATTTGCATACAGATTCTCTATTTGATTACTCCCCAGACACAAGCAAGCCATGATGTGGAGAGTTTAGAAACACTTTTCAATCTGCAATCTAAATATTATGCTTAACTATACTGTATCTCATTTACAACAAAGTTTTCTAATTAAAACTTAGTATACAGCTGAGACAAATGCAGGGCTGACAATACCAATTAAAAGTAATTGCGTATCAATGCACAAACACAATGCACGCCGTGACAAATTGTGTCATAAACTAGAAACATATTTGGACTTAGATTACTAATTATGGTGACGTCACACAACAAAGCAAACTCTTGCAGGTTCTGATGATGAGTTTGAGCAGCACTGTGGTTCTAATGAGCTGTTGGGTTTTTATAAAGTTTGTTCATGTTAATGAAAGCTATTATGAAGCAAAGCACTACTGAAGCCAATGAGAAAAGGCGTGCATATAAAACTAAACGATTAAATAGAAAAATCAGACATGGGACATGTATCTTGTATCTACGGAGGCCCGCACATGACATGCAAGAAAAATAATTTAAATCGTGTACACGATTTGCTAATTCGTTCCCTTGATTTACTAAATCTTGCGCACGATTTACTAAAACGTGCACGCGATTTACTATTTCGTTTCCTCGATTTATAAATCATGTGTAATTTTACATTTTAGTAAATCGAGGGAATTAGTTAATAAATCGTGCGCACGATTTAGCCCACAATTTTTTTCCTGCATGTCATGTCCGTGGCTCCGTATTTTACTGCTTTAACACACAAATCATTTTTTAAATATTTAATCAAACTTGATTGATATTGTTGAAACTACTTATTACATTCAAAAGACATTTTTTTTTTTATCAGTACTGCAATTTATCAGTATTATTTTACTTATAAGCAGCCAGTTTCATCATGTTTGATCTTCTTTAGTGGTTTTATTAATATAAATCATCATTAGATAATATTTGACTTTATATTTGTTAAAGTACATGAAATGCTTTTGCGAAAAAGTCCAACTGTTCCTAATTTAATAAGTGATGTCCTTTTTACTCGTGTCAGTACTCGTGAAAGAGTAGGCAAAGAGTATATGCGCATATGATGGAAGCTTTACTATCCCATGAGGCCATGGGAGAGGATTTGTGAATGACAGTGAATCGACGCAACTGGTGCTGGTAGGTCACATGATAGTGATAACATGACGAATGTAGTCCATTCATACTACACACATTTGTACTATATAAAACATGCTTTTTAGTGGTGGCGAAGTAATTACTTATTCAAAATAAGTTGCAATAATAAGATGCAATCTCTACTTACTTGTAACACTGTGGCTCCTGCATGGAGGAACTGCAATCCAGACTCAGCAGAGTCGATGCCCCCAGTGGCCAGAATGGGAAAACCAGGCAGAGCTTTCGCTATGGCGGACACTGCTCTCAATGCGATGGGCCGGATGGCATTTCCTGCATGGATGCAAAAACAAATCATCATTACCCACTGCAACCATTTTTGAACATTATTAGATAGAAAAATAAAATAAAATAAAATAATATCCAGTGTGAAGATCTCAAATCTCAGGTGGAAAGTCTACAGCAGACACAAATTATCTTCGTTAAATGGCGTCTCATCCACTAAAATTTCAGAGGGAAATTCTCTAGGGAGCGCTGCGCCTCCTTACATTACACCCTTTATTTATTTACCTGAGCCGCAATGTCTTGAATAAAATTAAAACCTCTGATCTGATCCCGCTGACAGACGGGGCCGTTTATCACATTAGATTTAACTTCATTTCACTGGCAGCCTTTTTTTCCCCTCATTGATCAGTGGGAGACATTGTCTCTCCTCATTTGGCGCTGGTGTCACTAAAGACAAAGAGCGTGGGCCAGCGCTCTCTCCCACACGCTAAATGACCCTTATTAATGATACAGAGGACTCGCGTTAAAGGAACACCATCTCAGTCGATCTTCTCTGAGGAAGCATGTAAAGTTAACGCCGGCATTTCCATGTGTATTATAGAACAGAAGCAAATATATTCAAACTTAGGATGCACATTCATCCTACATAATATAAATTAGGGACATTATGTGTTTCCACAAAAATGAAACTCTTAGGGAAGAAACATCCACAAATGGATTTCCTTTAGACAGCAGCAATGAGATTAAATGGAAAGAATATGAAGACTTACTGACGTCTCTCAATTCTCAAATTTTTAACCCGAGAAAAAGATACAAGCAATCTCACATGTATCTTCTCTACCGCTTCTAATAAATCTCAACAGTGTCTCAAACTGCGGCCAGATTTGCTGATACCATAATTTGCAATTAAAAGTCAGTTTCAATACGATATCAAACATTTGTCATCAAACTCTTCCAATATATATTCCAAAAGTTAGGATTTAGAATTTTAAACATACACCTATCTTTTAAAAGTTTTAAACTTTAACCACCTAGCAACCACACGGAACACCCTAGCAACACACTAAAAACAGCCCACAATCACATAGCAACCACATACAACACTATAAAATCATGGCAGCACGTTTTACACATAGAAAATGCTCTTGATTAATCTATTCACATTAATTTTATAGTTCTATTCATTTCATTTGTCAGAAGCTTTTTATCCAAAGCGACTTACAAGGGGAGCAATGAGGGGTTTCGTGCCTTGCTCAAGGCTATCTTAGTCATGGTATCGAAGGTGGAGAGAGTGCTGTTCATTCACAATCCCCACCTTCAATTCCTGCCGGAGTGGGAATCGAACCAGCAACCTTCAGGTTAGAAGCCCGACTCCCTCACCATTAGGCAATAAGCCTAGGGTTAGGGTTCAAAATAAAAAATAACAATACTAGCATGTTAATTTCTACATATATTTATACTTTTTTCTTTAACAATGTTTTTTTTTTTTTTTTTAAAGTTGCCAGCCACCGCCAGCAGTTTTGAAAATTTTCACAAAAAAAATTTCATGGCCCTCAGAATATTTTGTTGTATGACTATCTGAACATGCACTACATCAAAAGAAAGAACAAAGCCTCTGCTATTAACCAAAATTTGGGTAAGTTTAAAAAAAAAGCAACATTATGGAGCAAAAAGCTGAGAAAATCTTGTTTTTTCCCCTAAAAAGACCACAATGTGCATAAGCAATGCTTTTATCTTTGTTTCTGCTCCTTTTTCCCCTGTGTTTTGATCCGGAGATTCTGTACTATTATGCACTGAAGCGCCCCCTACCGCATAATAGTGAAAACACAGAAAGCCGGAAAATTCCGTCAATGGCGAGGAAACGTCTCAAAATGAAGGAAAACTCTCTCAATGGCGGGGAAATTGTAACATGTAACAATGTTAATTTAATGTTCATTATAAACAATCATTAATGAATTAAGACAAATTAACACTCAACTAGATTAATAAATGCATTAAAAATGTTGTTCATGATACCAATTAAATGCGTTAAATGCGAAACAAACTGAACTTAGTTGTAAAGGCAAGTTCACACCAACTTCGTCTAATGCATTAAACCAGGATGGATTCTGATTGGCTGTCAATGTTTGTAATGTTCATGAGCTAGAAAAAAAAACCTCTTAAAGTGATTACAACAATATCATTTCTCGGTGCCTTTATTGTTACAGTTGCGGTGTGGACTCTGACATTCTTTTATACTTAGAATGATTTTTAGAGCGCTATTGTTATAAATCACGTCCTTGATGTGAACGAGCCTTAAAAGCGTTAGGGTTAGTACATTTTGAGAGAAACACAGTTACTTCGCAATAAAAATTGGATTTAAGTACGTACACAGTCGATCCATCTTCTGCAACAACATTCTGTGCGCAAGCCAACGAAAAACAGTATTTGAAAAGCCATGTAATAAACTGACACACATTTCAGTCTACTTAGTCAGGGGACACTTAGCAGGTCTGCCAGCTGACACTCAAATCTAATCCAGCGGATTTAAATGGAGGGAGGAACCTTATTCAGTGTCCATGCAGGAAGCGCTTCTCAGGAGGAGATACTGACACCTCTAATTGCATTAGAAATGGATGAGGTACTCTCAACAACTGCATCCTCTCCACAGGTAGAACCCTGTCACCCCGGTGCTGTTTACAAACACCTGGAAAAAAAAAAACTTTTATGAGATGAAAAAATAAGGTGTTGAAAGATTGACAGATGGTGTCAAATTCCTTCACGACCCTCGTTTTCTTAGTGGGAAACAACAAGCCTCATTGTTTCCATATGATGTGGAAACATGTTGTGTGGCGTGCTGTGATGGTTAGTCTTGCAGAAACCGTCGTCCGGTCACTAGAGGGTCTGTGTTTGCGGGATGGGGGGGGGGGGGGGGGCGAGAAAGCTTCTCATCTTTGGTCAGTCCAAGGCGCTTAGTGAAACGCTGCACGTCACACCTGCTATTCCGATGAATAATTCCAAGCACAGATGGATGTACGAAGGAATCAGGCAGGACACCGAGGCCTGGAATTTGGCATCATCAAACAAGAAGAAGAAAGGCAATAGGAGAAAAAAAAAATCACGTACAAGGAGAGGCAATTAGGGAAATACACACAGACCTGACCTATAGTATGATAATGAACATCCTGTCTAACTCCCTCAAGCGCACACACACACACAGAGAATGCTGGGAATGGTAATTGAAGCTGAGGAAATATACAAGAGCTGTTCATTTGTATCAGAAGAACATAAGTTATTGACACGGAAAGGTTGCAGAAGGTTTCACGAATCTGTATTTTGTGGATGAAACTGAAACGTGGAATCAGATGTGAGAGGAATTAGAAGTCTTGGAGAAAGAGATGGAAATATAGATGAAAAGCAAGAGCTTGAGGGCATGGTGGAGACGTCAAACACGCACACCCATCATTACCATACTGTGTTAATGACTAATTGGTAATGCTCACAGAGAACGGACGAGCTCCACTAGGTTTGCCATAAATATTCGTCTTCTATATCTATATATTCAGATTTCCATAATTAATGGAATTTGCTAAAGCTAGTGATGCTTCACTATTAGTGTCAGTCGTTCTTTGGGTTAGGGATTTGAATAGACCTCTAACTCCGAGTATTAAACTCTCACCGTTTGCACTATAGACATGAATGCTGCTTTAACTTTTAAATAAGCTTGTTTTACATGGACAATAAATTGGGTGAAAAAATAATAAATCACAGAGAATCTAGAGAAACAGAAGAATATCATATACACTAAGGGTGAACTCTTTTGACTCTTTTATGAAGCCATTCAGAACACACCAGCCACTAACCACATAGCAAAATGCTAAAAAAACACTCAGAATATCTAAGCAAACTGATACTGAATCATTGTTAAGCAGCATTTTTGTCTTGTTTTCCGGTAAAAATGTCTCAATAAACAACTTTAATTTAGATAAATTTATGTAAGAAGCAAAATTGCATAAGAGTTTGTTTTTGAAGATTAATTGGCCATTAGTTTTGTCTTTTTTTAAGCAGAAAGCTCCAAAAATTTGGCTGGTTTTATGCAAACAATTTGCATCTATTTTCTCAGATAAAAATACATTCTTTGAATATAATTGGAATAAAAATGATTAAAATAAATAAACCCAATTAAACTGATCTGGATTTAAGGATGTTCAGATATTTTTTAAAGGGGATCTATTATGCCCCTTTTCACAAGATGTAATAAGTCTTTGCTGTCTCCAGAATGTGTGTGTGAAGTTTCAGCTTAAAATACCCCACAGATCATTCATTATAGCTTGTCAAATTTCCCCCTATTTGGGTGTGAGTAAAAACACACCATTTGTGTGTGTCCCTTTAAATGCAAATGAGCTGCTGCTCCCGGCTCCCTTTCCAAAGAGGGCGGAGCTTTAACAGATTTAACAGCTCGCGCTTCAGTTGCTCAACAACAACAATGCTGGAGAATCTCATGCGGCCAAAATGAGGATTATCAGTAACGTATTTAGCCTTACGTTGTTCAAACCGGAGTCGGACACTGATGGAGAGGCTCAGGAAGAAGTTACAACTTTTATAATGACACAGGACATTCCTGAACGGTTAGTGGATACATTTATGTAGTTGCTGTGGAGTTGATTCAACTAGCAAGCCCACTATAGATAGCGTACCTATTTGCCAAACACACCAGTGTTTGTTTGCTATCAAATGTGAATGGTTTAATAATTTTCCAAAATATGGCTCGGAGAGAAATGCTCCTTTTTTTAGCAACCAGGGTCATCTTGCAGGTTATCCAATCTAACGAGACTCTAAATAGAGTTCTGTGTTCGTCTGTGTAGCCAACGATAGAACAGTTAGCATGCTTTGCTCAAACTTTTGCCATGGACTGGTACACCATTTTCGCTTGAGAAAACAAAATGCAGATACAGGGGCGGAAATATTATAATAAGACCCCCTTCTTACATCACAAGAGGAGCGAAATCTGAGCGGCTAATTTTTTCACATGCTTGCAGAGGAAGGCTTACCGAAACAAAGTTACTGGGATGTCCTTTCTCACGTTGGTAGATGCACCGATTATAGCACTTTAACACGGAAAAAGTGTGATTTTCATGATATGTCCCCTTTAATAGAAAACTAGACAAAGTACCGATTAATTTTTTTGCTGTGTAAGACGCTCTTCACCGCACAAACACGTGTCAACCATGTGTAGCAGATTTTCATGTGTCATTTTGTTAACTTACAGTGACAGAGATATGAGCTGTGTGTCATCTGTAGGATTTCAATCCAGTCACTGTTCTCCATCAGAGCTGCTCCTATCAGTTTTGGTTTCTACAAGCAATTTAAATGCTCCGCCCTTCACCCACATATGAAAGCTGCTGTCAGTTAATGAAGAATTGATGGATGAACTCGTGGCTGGTCACCGTGATTTTGCCAAGATATGATTTGCCCAAGCCCGTATTCTCTTACCAGTAGCCACAGCGACAGTCAAGTAATATCAAAGATGTCCATAAAACTGAAAAGTCTTATCACTTTTGATCATTTTCAAGAGTCCAATCCGGCCAGGTGAACTTGATTTCACCAAGTAGAACATATTTTGTTGATCCTGAAACAATATTCCTGTCTGAAAATGTATTTCTAAACCTACCCATTACGTATACCTGAAAATGGAGTGAATAGCACTGATGTAGAAGCACCAAACCCTGATTGCAATCCTAAATGTGACAAACTGTAAACTTGTCTCTCAAATCTGATTGGCTGATTGGAATGTTGTTCCAGGATCAACAAAGATGTTGTACTTGGTGAAATCAAGTTCTGCTGGCCGGATTGGACTCTTGAAAATGATCAAAAAACTTTTCAGTTTTATGGATGTCGCCATCTTTGATATTACTTGACTGTCGCTGTGGCTACTGATGTGAGAATACGGGCTTGGCCAGTTTTTGAGACTCAAAGTTGAGATTCACACCTGTAAGTAAATGTGGTTGTCAATTCCAAATGCTGACGGTGTGAACGTAGCCAAAGAGAATTAGGGCAACCACCTATAGTTATCGTTACAGATAACCACCTTCTTCACAAAATGTAAAAATCTCATTTAAAATTATAATTCTGGTTTGTTTGGCCACATAAAGCCCACGCCTGATCTCCCTCACGGACCCCTCCACTGTCTTTCCTGACAGTCACATTAGTATAATAAGCAATTTCTATGAATACCTGATTTCATGTTACAATAATAGCATCAGGAGATGGCGAATGTGTGTCCTCGTTTAAATGTGATGTAATAAAAGACTTAAGATAACTCTGACATTTGGGAAAATGTCATCAGTTCACCTTTTCTCTTTGATGAAATGATGGCATTACATTTATACAATTATCCGATTAAACAAAGTAACGTGCCAGAATCTGCTGAAAAAGGCGAGAGGCACAAAGTCATCGCCGCCAGTCTCAAAACCATCTGCTGACACACTGAAAACTGACAGCAAACTGCAAATAATACATGAGTTATCGGTAAACATCACATCTTAAGTCAAGATACTCAAGGAATTTACCTCGATGCAGGTCAAAATGGTGAAAATAATAGAAAAAAAGCTACCTAAAAAAAGAAAAGAAAGTAGTGCACATCACTTTTGAGTTTAATTAGCTACAACATTTTTAAACAACTGAATTAAAATTCTCATGCGTACACGGGAACAACAAAAAAACACATTACTTTCAATAAAAAGAGTTAATAATATTATCAATGTGTTTTTAAAAGAATATGAAGGTGTATGTTATATGCTAAGTGCAGTACTGTGTTAAACAGTTGCAAAAAAAAAAAAAAAACACTAGCAAGGCCTGAAAGATAGCAAGCCTCAGCCAGGTGAAAAAAGTGACAAAAGTCATTACTTTCCACAAAAAAGTAACTAAGTAAATGTAACTAGTTACCTTTTTAGGGAGTAACACAATATTGTAACACATTACTTTCAAAAGTAACTTTCCACAACATTGATAATAGGTGAGCTTTTCATTTTCGCACAAAATAAGATAAAAACAATTTTTATTTTGCATCTAAAATGTAAGATATCCTACATTAAATTCTCATATAACTGCTGAATAAAATCCATATCACACCCCACCCAAATGCCTTTTCTCTTCAAATATTTTTGTCAGCATTACTTGTTTTACTTGTAAATATGATTGCGCTTCACAATTAAATGTATGCATTTGACAGATGATTATACGTCGTAAGTTATAGTTCATCTAACTGGGACGCATAAGGTCGAATTGAATTGTATCAAATAGAAACAGATGTTACATAACATCACAGCCTGTGTTTAACAGATATTTATTCATGGCCTGAATGCCTGAATTACAAACCCTGTACAGGTTGCTTGGAATAAGAACACAACCTTATTATTTAGCTGGATATTAACAACATCATGTTGCAGAAATCTGAAAAGTTACGGTACAAGTTAATACACAGTCACCTCTAATCAAAAGCAGGTTTTTGTAATTATAAAAACCAGCTCACAAAGTAAGGTATGGGGGTGGATGATGTGCTGTAATTAACGCTTAAACTACTCATTATTACTTTTAGATGTGCAAAGCCATGTACTGTAACCTGTTCTAAATTTCGCACCTATTTAATACTAATCCAATTATGATGCAAATGAGGACAAAGCATGCACTGAAATCGCTTACACCGCTGCATAAATAAATCACGAAGATATATTTAAAGATCATTGACTAAAAAAAAACAAAACCCTCCACTTTTGATTAACGACAAAGAAATACTGCGAAATTTTCCAAGTTCAAAAGTTTTCAATATCCAAAAAACTTTTATTTTAAAATGATTATTTCCAGGTTTAAATTAGATTTTGAAACCCAGATTTTCAATATGGTATAATATATGTAATGTACACTACCATTCAAAAGTCTGGAGTTTAAAAAAAAAAAAAAATACTTTCATTGTACACACACTGCCAACACACATTTATGTCCAAATTTTGCATAATAGGTGCCCTTTAATATGTTAACTTTGGTTGCATTTTACACACAAGCCTTCATTTAACCCTAACACATTAACTAGTCTATGATGAATAAGACATCTATTTATGCGCTGAATACTGACTTGCCGACGTCAAAGTCTCAAGCTGACGTTTCTACATTTCTCTCTGACTCTTTGGTCCTGTACTGGGTCGATGGTCTCAGGAGTGATTGACAATCTTATTCAGCGAGTGTGTTATAGATGCCTCTTCTGGTGTGTGTTCTTATCATTAGCAGTTAGCCTATGGTTATGTTCACAGCCCACTGCAGCTCCCCGCCCATAAGATTTAAGGGCCTGCCCTTTAGAGAATATTTAACATAAAATTGAAATCTTGACAGCGGTGAGAAATCCGTCCTGAGCGAGGCGAATTTAATTAATCAGACCTACTGTACCGTGCTCTGTCCAACACGGCAGGCCGCAAATTAAACAGCCGAGAGCTCCCTGCATCCTTACCATATCACTTCGGCTCTGAACGTACCAAGCAGGAGGTAATGCACTGATCTAGCTAGATGCAAATATAAAAAAAGCAAAAAGAAAAACACAAGCAAACAAACTCGACATATTTCCCAGGAGCCCCTCACATAGGCGATGCATTTATGACCTGAGCGAGAACCACAGACTCAGAACTGGGACTGTTTTTCTACTTTATGCAGCGCCGCATCTGTGTCGAAACTCTCGGAGGGTTGTTTAACTAGTAAACGAAAACAGTGTGTACTCTGAGTGTGAGCTTCTGCATTGGACAGTAATGTGGCTGAACGTACCGCAGGTGACCGCAGCGCTCAAACGTGTCTGTAGACGAGCGGCGTTCTCTCACTGTCATTACAGAAAGATCACGCTTCTGTTACCTTCAGCACGACAATCTAGACAATAGGCACGTAGAATGAGGCAGTATGGGTATGTTGGGAAAAGATGAGGTGAGACTGGAGCTCCAGGGGTTAGAAACCGACGCACAGGTGTGTTTTCTCTGAGGGTTGAAGGAATAAAATCTTAGGGATACATAAAATGAAAAAGGAATAACAAAAATCACCTTTCCAGATCCATATAATTTGCTTTATTTTATGGAACATAAGGCTCTAAAATGACAAAAAACACAATAAGGGTTTAATAACAGTAGTCTATATGAGTTGTGCGATAAGTCATGATAATTTAGTATGACAAACAGACCCATTTAAGTCATATTCATAATATAATATATTCTCCTCAAGTCAGCTGTTAACTTCTTTCAGTCATTTCGAATCATGGAGTTGAACTGGAGAACCAAATCAGTCAGATTCATGAACAAATCTTTCATATCGGTTTGGCAACAGGTCCGACTTCAAAGAATGATTCATTCGCAAATCGGACATTTCTACTTTACTTCTCTTATGAACGTGCGAAGGACAGATTTTAAGTTTTTGTCTAAAGTTCAGGTTACTTGAAAATGGAAGCAAAAAATGCATGTTGAGAACATTATTATTTAATGAAGCGCCAATGGAGTATCAAGAACACGCAGTCACGCAAGAAGACAAATGGCCACGGTCAGTATTTTTGTTAAATAATACATTCAATTTGTGTTTGTTTTCAACCAAACCTCATTGCAAACTGTGTGCGCTGTGTGAACATAATGGTATTGTAGTTCTAGACCAAATGTGAGCATGCATTTACTCATCTCACTTGCATGAAAACATTCAGTATCCCTCGAAATAAATAAAAACAGTGAAATGCAATCTTAATTAATTATACTATATTGAATTACACATATACTTTATGTATTTAATCTCACTTTAATATCCGATGTCTTTGCTGCTGAGCTTCAATGATCTAATTCAACCATACTAATAAGCAAAAATGACTTTAGATTAGATTTAGAAATAAGAGTGCTGAACTTCTTTCTCCTTTTCTTTAATCCAGAACGGCAGCAGAACTGAAAGATTTGTTTGAGCTGCGCCCTCTACTGTACAGACGTAAATATCCATTTCCTTCCACCTGAGGCTTATTCATTTCACTTTTGGTGTAAAAGGGCCTTAACATTTACCAAAAATAAAACTTTTTTGATTGTATTTAAAATACAAACAAGCAAGCACAGCCCAGATGAGAAAAAATAACACAAAAGTAATGTAACACATTACTTTTCATAAAAAGTAACCAAGTAACGCAATTAGTTACTTTTTTAGGGAGTACTTTTAGAAGTAACTTTCCCTAACACTGGATGCTGGTTGCTACTCACTGCCATTATATGGACGAGTGCTAGTGAGACATTTTGTTTTTTTTGTTTTTGTTTTTAACATTTCTCCTTTTGTGGTCCGAAAAAAGAAAGAATGGCATACCACCAGGGTGAGTAAATGATGACTTTAATTTTAGGGTGAACTATCCCTTTATGTAACTGAAAGTGTTATAATTGCTTGCCATACAGACAAGTTTTATACTCCAGTTTCATATTTTTATCATTTTGAAGCTTGATAGATTCAGTCCTCATTCACTTATTCATTATATTGGAATAAGTTGACAAGATATCCTTTAAAAAATATTTTGATTTCCACAGAAGACAGAAAGTCATACAGGTTTGGAACAACATAGCCTAAGGGTGAGTAAGCAATGACAGCGTATTCATTTTTGGATGAACTATCCCTTTAAAAGAAGTGAAAACGTAGTAGAGGGGCATAGCTGACACAGTGAGAGTCTCTCATGGGAACAACCGAGAGCTACATTCTCTCACTCTCTGAAAATGGTAGGCAGACAGGCAAACACATCCATGGCCACATCCTGCAGCTCTCAAAGGGGCCCTGATTCACCCACTCCATGACACTGTGCTAATGCACTCTCTGGAAGGTCAATACTCACACACATACACACGTCTTAGCACTCAGCTCAGCTATTGAAAGGAACCTCCCAGAGCACTTTTAATTGTCAGTCGCTACATGCCACATACAGACACTCTGGAGTGAATCTAAAATCCATTAAATGGAAAATTTGAGTTGCAAAAAGTTAGTTTTATATATATAAAACTTCAGTTTGGTAGGTCAGCGGGACCAAAGATAGAAGGAGGCCTTAAATTTCAAGTCGAACAACATAACTTCTTTTTATGCTTTATGGCTGTGTGGGAGCATAAAACACTGTACTATACTATACTGTACTATACAAACAGGCTTTCAAATTAATGACAATGTCATATGCTGATTAATCGATAAAATTATTTGTTGAAAAAAAAAAAGAGCTGCAGCAATTAGTAAACAGACCAGAATAAAATCAAATCAAATAAAACAATACAATAAAATTTACTCTGTACTTACTGTACGAACACACATAATAACCCTACACTACACTGCAGTCTGTCGAACTATAACTCAAGATTTAAGAATCCAAGTACCAGCAGACTGTACTAATACAAATGCTAACGTAAATATTGAAACTTTTCCTGTTGTGTGTTACGGTACTTTAATGTACTATAATACACTCCAATATACAGGAAAATACTACAATAACAACACCCATGTTTTGTCTAAGAAGTAGAGAAACAATTTTGGATGAATATTTCATGTTGGCTTTCTCTAAAGGCCAATTCGCACCGCACAATGGCATCGGTCAATGGATTTAGAATTATTTGAGAAAAAAAATGTCATGTTCACACTGCCCCAACAAACAAACGTGTCAGAGTCAAGTCTGACTGGGAAAATCTGAGATCCACAATACTGTCAGGCAAGTTTATTACATTATTTATATAGTATCATATATATTCTCATTGTATTGAAATATTGCAGCAAAACATAAAATACTAACCTGAAATCCGAAACGCTGCATGTAGCCACGAGTCACTTTTTTATTGATGCGACCCATAGGCATTTACAACCATGTGTAGCTAAACAAGCCGAAACGAACCCATTTAAAACGAAACTAGAGGTGAACCTGCGTTGCTCTCACACTTATACCTGTCTTTCAGCACGAATCTAAATAATTTATTTGGATGCTGTATTTATTAGTGCATTTGTTTGACTGTACTTTATTTTCATAATGGACAAGCTGTCACGTTTGCAGTGCTTTGTTGTGTGTGCGTGAGGCGCGGGCGCGATCTTTGCAAGGCACTTGCCTCATCGCCATGGCAACGGTTTGTGGCTGGGTCAGACTACATCAGAGTTTGTTGGAAAATAATACCACACTGCTCAGACATTCCACGACTCGACAAACGCAGATCGGGTGAAAACAAATGCAGACGGGTATCACACTGATCCAACAATTTCTGTGTTTGTTGGCGTTTGTCTGTGTGGTGTGAATTGGCCTTAAGTTTGGGTTGTTTTCAGTACAGTGTTTGTATTTCTAAAGCATCAATCGTCTTTGCCATTCATTTAGACGGACTAAAGAAAACTAAATGAAAGTTGATGTGTTTTCCATGTCGATTTATACAGTTCTGCACTCCAAAAAAGTAGTGTGGTAAGTCAGTCAGATCTAAATGTAAACGTGAAAGTGTTCATTTGTGCGTTTTGCATGAGTGTGTCTGTGTTGCGACGAGATGTCTGTGAAATAAAATTCAGAGCTTGTGATCTCACATGTATATGATCACTATCAGCTGTAAACACACACTCACTTTCTCTCTGAGAGACTGTGATACCCCGCGTATGTGTGTGTATGTGTGTCTTTTCGTACGAGGACAATGTGTGTTTACACAAATGGGTTAAATAACTACAATCACCACAGATAAGAGGTGGTTATTCAGCTCAGAAACAGCATGTGAACCACAGCTCTTCATCCTGAATCTTAAGTCTGATCTAACGCTTTGAGGGCTTCGCTGCAGGTAAGGACAAAATAACTACACATAAAATCACTTTCTGCTAACTTACATCAACAGTTTATCTCTCCCAGACACACATGCACTAATTTTACCTCATGATACCAAGCTGATTTCATCATAATATTTAGAGCTTATTTTGTTTCCCTTTCTTAATTATATACTTATACTACCAGTAAGGGTTTCTTGCTCAAAAACAGTTGTTTAGCTTTTCAAGACCATTTTCCACCTTCTCTCAAACTCTTATAATTAAACTGTTTTTTTTTACTACTTTATCACACAAAATGAAACAAGATGGCAATTACCTCAACAAACTGGAAAAAAATAAAATAAAAGAGGCATCAGTATCTGTACTGGCATTGATGATAATGACCTTCATTCTTCATTTACACTTAGTAAAACATTTATTTTTTAAAATACTGTCTTTATGTTGTTTTGATTCAGGGATACAGTGTGAAAAAATATATATATTTATGACTATAAATTTTAAATATTAGCTGTGATAATTGCAATTATTACAAAAATCTGTGCAATTAGCCATTCATATAAATAGGCCATTCATATATATATGTATATATATATATATATATATATATATACACACACATATATACATATACACACACACACATATATATATATATATATATATATATATACACACATATATACATATATACACACACATATATACATATATACACACACATATATACATATATACACACATATATACATATATACACACATATATACATATATACACACACACACACACAAGGTAATAATTTACAGTAAGGTTCCACCTGGATGCAGAAAATGACAGTCTATGGAAGCAACGGAATAAAAGAATGAAAAATTTAATTTCAAGTTTATATCTCACAATTCTAACTTTTTTTCTTGCAAATCTGAGTTTATATCTCACATTTCTTAGAAGGAAAAACAGAATTGACATATACTCATTATTCTGTCTATTTTGCTCAGAATTGCAAGTTTATATCCCGCAATTCTGACTTTCCGATATAAACTCACAATTGCGAATTATAAAGTCCGAACTGAGAGATATAAACACGTAAATGCAAGAAAAAAAGTCTGAATTTTGAAATAAAAATGTCATAGGCTATGTCTAAAAGTTATTTATGTAAAATGTTATAGGTTTAAAAATTGTTTCATGCTCTAACTGTCCCCTATGAGCCACTTATCTTTGAATATTATGTAGACTTACTGTTTACATCAAATTCCTGCTTTAATAGTAGACTAATCATTGCCGGTTTCATCAGTCAGTCTATTTTTTTGCATTCCAATTCTGACATCCAAAGACACAACAAAACAGTTTTCTATTATTTTGTGGATTTTGTATATAATACAATCGGATTCAACGCAATGTATATAGTTATGCTTTTCGGGGAATTTGGTGTCACGTCTCGTCATATCTTGCCTAGAACACCAGTATCCACCTCAAAATCCCAATTTAACCCCTGCGTGGTGCGGTCACATGTTAATGAGCTGATGACTGTGCAGTCGCAGTTTTGAATTCACAAATGTAGTCTGCAACTGTTTCCACAACACCAAATCAGTTTTTCCACGATATGTCCCCTTTAAATTAAGCACTGCGGCTAAAGCCCTGGTGAACAACAGTACATCATAGGTATATTTGTTTCCAGGCTGTTGGCAGCGTCAGCGCTGGCAGCTCGTAGGCCTGCAGGCAGAGCAGAGGGTGATGGATGTTTGGTGGGTGGAGCCGGGGAGACCCTTGCAGGCCGAGGCCGGCTCCGCTCCTGGGGGATGTCACCGAGCTGCAAACTGCCACAGCTTAAATGAGGAAAAGATGACATTGAGTAGCTCGGCTTACATAAAATACTGCTGCAATAGTTTCATGATTAATTTTTAATGTTGCACCTCGTCTAGCCCCATTCCTGTCTCCAAACCAATGCAAGTTTTTTCTGGTTTTCAGGGATTGTAGCAGAAACAAATAGAGAGAGAGAGATATGGATAGAGAAGACCAGCAGATAAGCCAGACTCTGGCCCTTGTCAATCTGTTCAAATATACACAAACAAACACACACACACACACAATGAAAGAAGGCCTCATAAAAGGCATTAACTATGCATCAGCACAGCAATAGCACAATGATACAGTACAGAGAACCAGAGAGCAACTGCATCCACATGAATTATTGAGAAAGGGAATGAACACACCGCTGGTCTGAGAATATTCCCAAAGAACAGTGTGTGTGTGAACATAAGCCTTGCTAAGGCACAAAACATCATGCTTTAGTGAATGTAAGACAATTGATATCTGATCACACTGTTATCAGCATGTTTCCATGATATAAAAGATAAACAAATAAAGAACAATAATGAATAAACCAGATTTTAATTTTCATCAGAAGGTGTTTGCAATAGGTTGCTGCCAAGGTGTTGCAATGGAGTGTTCTGAGTGGTCATATTGCATTGCAGTTACTAAGCAACCCATTTGCATAAAGTTGATCTTATTGCAACTTTGTTGCATCGCCAACGGTCTCTGTTGTTCATGCCGTCAGAAATCGGCAATCGCCTCAACCTTTAAACGGAACCTATTATGCCCCTTTTTACAAGATGAGTATTAAGTGTCCCCAAGAGTGTGTGAAGTTTTAGCTCAAAATAACCCTCAGATCATTTATTATACCATGCTCAAAATGCCCCTTTTTAGGTTTGGGTTAGTTTTTGTGTGTTTGTCTTTAAATGCAAATGAGCTGCTGCTCCCCGCCCTCCTTTCCAGAAGAGGGCTGTGCCTCTACAGCTCGTGCCTCGGACACTCTTGAGTACATAAGCGTGTTTTTGCAGTCCACTGCGCTGCTTTTCCACTATTTTCTATGCAAACACGAGCTAAACGGACCAAATGGACATCATTATTTTAATACATGTGCCTTTGTAATCTTCAATCAAAGTAACTTCCCCTCCATCTTGCAGCGACATGATTACTGGCATGAGGGCGGGACAACCTGTCACTCACTCAAGATCGACCAATAGCAAACCACAACCATCCAATCAATACCCGAGTCAACGGTTCTTAAAACCATTTTTTCTTCATGTGAAGAACATTTTAATAATCTGAAGAACCTTTTTCCACTATAAAGAACCTTTTGTGGAATGGAAAGATTCCATGGATGTTGAAGGTTCTTCATGGAACCATCGATGTCATTAAAGAACTTTTATTTTTGAGAGTGAACACTAAGTGAATCTTAGCTTAGTAAGTACCACTAATAAATGGAACGAAAATGCTCCAAAGAAAGTGCCGCAGTCAGAATCCTTTAGATGTCAGTGGACAGATATCAGTGTGAAATCCATCAGCATGGTCCCTGTAGAGTGGCGAAGAAAAACATTATTCTTTTGAAGACACATCTGTCTCATGTCTTCATAGAGAGCCGTACGGCGGCAGAGAACGTCAATATGCCATGGCAACCAGAGGACCGCATTTCAAAGCTCCCTGTTGACGCTCAACACCAAGGATGAAAATCTGCTCTCCTGAAAGCTCTCGCCACACACTCATAATACAAAATATTCACACCGGAACTCTCTAAGACTTTGGTGAGGTTATCTGGGCGCATCCTGATGAACTACAATACCTTATACTGTGAATTAAACAAGCTTGCTGGTTCTGGCCAGACTCATGTGGCCATAATCACCAGAGGAACCAAGGAAACAGTGTCTAACTAAAGCAATCATAGTGCGATAGCTGCATCTCATTTCAAATACTACACACTAAAATTACATACTTTTCTGAAGATGGGAGACTTCATACAGTGAGGTCTAAAAGTCAGACACCTCAGTCTGGGATTAAGAACTATGATAATTTATTTAAACCCAGAAAGTTTTAGTTTTGAAAACAATTTTTGAATTTTATTAAATATGAAACAATGTAATATTTATAATATACTTTTTTTTAATATAAAGCATTTTATCATTTATAATTAACCAATTATAATTATAACGTGGATCTGACACACATCTGACTTTTTAACTAATATTCGACTGTGCTTACTCGGAAATAATGGGCGTCTAGAGATAATTTTGTGTTTTTATTTGTTCGAGCGTGAAAGAGAACACAAATTGGTACTGGCACCCTGTCTGAGAAGCAGTTTTGTGTGCAGCGTGTCGGGTGCATGTCACAGCCGCTCCTCAGACAGCAAGTCTGTACCGATTTGAGTTTACTTTTGCATCTTATAAGGCTTGAAAGCTTTAAAAGCATTTGAACGAAAAGATAGTGTGATCATATACTGTAACGCTAGCCAAAAAATGCCAGGAAAAAACGGATGCTGCAACCCCTATACAGTGTATATATTATATTATATTTTATATAATATATATAAAATATAATATATATTTTATATTTACATATATATATATACACATATATATATATATATATATATATATATATATATATATATATATATATATATATATATATATAGATATATAGATATAGATATAGATGCAGTTCCACATGCTTATTTTTCCAAGTCTTTCATGACCTGAAGATAATAAAACACAAGTTTGAAAGTGCAAATGTGCTCACGGTCACCTCATGGAGTAGAAAATGAGCCATGCTGCTACCAAACCTTGTATAATATATGCTGGCAAGATGTCCATATTTCACGTTATAGTGCACAAACTGTTTTATCTTGTAGCAAAAGCCCTGCAGATCAGCTGTTCTACGATTGCAGCACTCCACCAACCTCCATTCCATCTGTCTGCTCTATTAGAGCTTGTGACCAGTACACACACACAAACAAACATGCGCATGAATTCATATGCACTCCTACACACCTTAAACAGGGGGGAAAAAAGTAGATGTGCCCACATAGTCTGTCTGTGCCACACACCCGTTAAACCTCAGAGGAGTAAGAAATGGATCCAGTGAGGTGGGTGACACTCACCAGACACTCCACCATATGTGGTGCGCCTTCCTCGGCCGATGCCAGGCCAGGGAGAGCCGTCTGCCTTGAGTCCCATCAGCCCTGAAACCGTGTTGGTGGCTGTGACGCCATCTGCTCCACCTGCGCCAACAGGGAAGAGACATTAGGCACGGGGAAGGGGAGGGAGGAAGGCCAAATTCCTAAAAAAATCTGGATCCTAAAACCCGGGGGTCTGTTTGCATAGTTTCTAACTCTGTACAGGAGATGTCAGGCTGTTGGTCGAGATTGTGAGGGGAACGCATCTCTAGGGCAGCTCGAACGTCTGGACTGGGAAACGGTTTTATTGAGGACATGTTCTACACTTCTGTTTCTTTTCCCTGAAGTCCATTTTTATAACATTAGTCAAGGTTTCTTGCACCAAAAATGTGCAATTTAGTTTTATGTGACCATTTTCCATGATTCTCTGACCTTTAGAATTAAACAGGCAGTTTTTGCCAATGTACCTTTAAGACTTCTATATGTACATTTTTATAAGTGAAAAAAAAAAGGGCAAAGGATGCACATTATATAATGTTGATCTATGTATTCTATTATTTGCATGTGCTGCAGAATGATGGGAAATATAGTTTTTACAGGGAAAGCTGAGGTAGATTGTATCATTGGAGTTTTTACTAAGTAAACAATACATTTGCCACTATAATCATACTGAAATGGCATAAATATAACAGTTAAATACCTTCCTGTGCAGCCTTGGCAATGTCCACGATGTTGGTCACATTAGGGGTGAGTTTGGCAAAGAACGGGATACGGACAGCCTGGCGAACCCACCGGCAGATGTTCCGCACCAGCTCTGGATCCTGGTCAAATGGGTCATGAAACCAACAAACTTAAACAACGACAAAAGAGGCATGAGAAAACAAATCAGCAGAACTTAAACGAACAGTTAACATCAAAAAGACTTTGATATCAGCTTAGAAGTCATATTGACTATTTTAATGATACTTTTATGGTGCTTTGCACCCTTTGTTGAATCTCGAAAGCTCTAGTCACCTTTCACAGCAAATAAAATGACTAGTAAAATCTTATGGAATGAAATAAGAGAGAGTGTAAAGAAAGTAAAGTCATACAGGTTTGAAACAACATAAGGGTGAGTAAATGATTACAGAATTTTCATTTTTGGGAGAACTATCGCTTTAAATATCGGCAGACTGATAGACCAGAGTCTCTCTCTTTCTCTCTGTGTGTGTGTGCATGTGTGCGAGAGAGAAATACAAGCGAGTGATAGATGGAGAGGGGAGCCTGTAGTCGGTGGTGTGAGAGGAAGAGGGATCATAACAGTGTGAACTGCTGTTCCAGGAGGATTCATGCTTTATTAAGCTGCCCTGGTCTGTCAGTCTGTGCTGTTTAGTGAAGAGAGAAAGTCTGAGAGAGAGAGAGAGAGAGAGAGAGAGAGAAGGGGGTTTGGTATTTATTACTCTTTTGAGAAGAGAAAAGATTACATTTGTCTCACAAAATACTTTTTAGCAATGTAAAATCCCAATTGCAACTTTTGTTTAACAATCAAAGCATTCGTGATGATATAAGAAGTCACTGGAATATTACCTGTAAGGCTGTATCTTATAAGGTTCAAAATATTCATAAAAATATTTACTTTTGGTCACAGTTAGATGTTTGAAGAGTACAACGGCTTGAATAAATAATACATACACAGAAATAATATGTATATATATATATATATATATATATATATATATATATATATATATATATATATATATATATATATATATATATATGTGAAATATTCTTACACACATGACTATAGAAAATATAACTACACAAAATAACTGATTTTAATTTTAATTTATTTTAAAATGTAATTATTTCTGTGAATTTTCAGCATCATTACTCCAGTCTTCAGAGTCACGTGATCCTTCAGAAATGATTCTAATATGCCAATTTTGGAGCTGATGAAACATTTCTTCTTATTACCAATGTTGAAAACTGTTATGCTGCCTAATATTTTTGTTCAAACCGTGCAACACGTTTTTCAGGATTCAGGATGAGTGGAACGTTCATAAGAACAGCATTTTTTGAAGTATTTTGCAACATTATAAACGTCTTCACGGCCATTTTACATCAATTTAATGCATTCTTGCAAAATAAAAGTATTAATTATTAACTTCTTTTAAAAACAAGTAACTTTTTTACATATATCAAATTCTATAACAGTCATTATTCTTTGTTGTCTCTCTACTTCGCTTCCACTATCTTCATGTTACCGTTTTGGCAGCGGATGCACCACCCAGTCCCTTTCCTCCAGGCCTCAAATAAAGACACACTACCGCATTAAACCCTTTATATCTCTGTGAAGTAAAACAGACACGGTTTAATTCAAACAGCGAAGTCTGATGTCAGATCAGTCGGGATGCTTTAAAAGACTGTAAACCCGACATGAAGCTTTCATTCAGTACAGCCTCGGCTGCCTCTCTCATCCCTGTCCTTCTCGGTCGCTCTTTTCTTTCACAGGAAATAGGTCTCTGTTTTGACATATCCAATAACTGTTGGCATATATTCCCTTGAGCAATGGATCTGCCCGTCTCTATAAAGAAGTGTGATGTACAAGATGTATGTGCAAAGCGAAGTTCTAAGGTCACTCCCTGCACAGGAAAAGGTTAGCATTTGATTTTTAAAACCATTAGCCAGAATTGATTTGTAAGAATACAGAAGCCCACAGAAAAACACATCTCCTCCTGACTATTTCCTTTCCATTTCTAAGGCATGCTGAGTGATTCAGCGCGGTACAAAACCGCGAGTGAACAAAAAAAAAAATCGTTGTGAGATCTGGTGCGTCCTTGGGTGTGTATTTTACCTGAGATACACATGCAGTCGGGTTATATTTGCACCTAAAAGTATTCAAAATGTATTCAAAAGGCACTGAAAGAGAAGGAGCAAGAAAGGTTACACCATTTAAGATGATAAACTCATTCCCAGATTTTTATTTTTATGAAAATATTGGATTTATGCACTTGACCCAGCAGTGAGCACCATCCACTGCAATTTGTGCTGATTTATTCAAGACTTAAACAGGGTATAAACAAGGCTGGAGTGTTAGGTTCAACCTGTCCACTCCGAGCCGTCTGCCAGAGCGGGAGAGGTAATATCTGGGCTCCCGAGAGATGTTTGATAGCGCTGACGGGTTGCTGGTGAGATTCATTGGTTGATATAGTGAATCCTGAACTCTAGGCGAAAAAAGTGGTTAGAACAAAAGTGGCAATGCAACACAGAAAAAAGAAAAGCAGAGAAAGACTACAAAGTTACACCAAAACCTTGTAGGCAACGTACTGTATATGGCTAATGCTTTTCTTTAATCAGATATTAGGTAAATCTTATTTTAGGTTAAATCTTATGTGGGAAGGCGTTTATCTATTCTGTAATGGGTCACCAATTGTTATTCACCATTTTGCCGACTTATTTGTACTTGCACAAAAGATTCTGATTCATATGTATTCACACTAAAAAAAAAAAAAAAAAAAAAAAAAAAAAAATCGCATGATTGTTAGGATTATTCCAAGATTAAACAGAGCGAGTTCATACGAATCTAAAATGACAATTCAACGATCTTCCAAATCATTGAATCGTCTTCCAAACAGCCCTAGTACAAAGCTGATAAGCACTCATATGAACATTAAAAATTCATGACTTTCAACATTGTTATATACAAATTAGTATTCATACTGTGACGAGCAGGGCGGGCGAGAGCCGGTGACGCGATTGATAATGAGCGTCAGCTGCGCGCTGCACCGGTCTCGTATCTCTCATGGAGGAGCTCCGGAAGCATAAAAGAGGAGTGACGACAGTGAAGGATGAGAGAGGACCAGGTCTGGATTTTATTGTGTTTTATTATGTTTGTGTGGGTGGCAGTCGCCGTGAGGAACTGCCGCCCTTTTACTTTCGTTTTATTGTTTGTTTATTTTATTATTAAAGTTATGTACAATGTTCGCCGGTTCCTGCCTCCTTCTTCCCGTACTTATGAACTGTGTTACACAAACCAATACAAAAACATTAACATTTACAAATATCAACACTACATAGACAACTACTAAAAAGTCTGAGGTTGGTAAGATGTTTCAGTGTTTTTGAAATAAGGGGGTGTTTACACGACACTGTTTTCAACTAAAAACGGAAACTTTTTACAGGTTTTGGCCTCTACAAAAATGCTAAATTAGCATTTAATGACGTTATATCCATGCGTATTACATGTTCAGTGAATAGAGGGTATGCATTGATGTCACTTTCCCGCCGGAGCACGGCCCCTCAGCCGGACTGACGGGAAACTGCGAGTAAAACAAACAATTATCAGTTTAATCTAGGGGTTGGACTCTATATTGAGTTCCTAACAACTTACCAAAGATCCAGTGATCCAAGGATATTGATATGCAGTCAGGAATCGTGTTTCCTGATATTTATGTGTGTCTGATTTTGACGACAGAGAAATAGATAGAGTAAATTTGCCTGTGAACGCTTTATATAAATACAATATAGGTAGGTCTAAATCAGGGTGATCAGTTATATCAATGTTATATCATCGTAACGTCCAGCCCTAAAACTTGAATACTTTTTGTCAGTATTTAGGCCTGCAGTGTTTCTTTACAAAGAGACATCGCCAACTACTGGCCCGACATAACACAGTCGTTTTCGCGGATCCGTGTGGGATCGTTTTGACAACGTTGTCATCTGTATACGAGAAAAGCTTTTCCATTTTTAGTACATTGTTGTCATGTTAACACCCCAAGTCTCTTAAGCTCGCCTAGGTTGCATTTATTTGGTAAAAAATACAGTAAAAATAGTAATATTATGAAATATTATTATTATTTAAAATAAGACTTTTCTATTTTAATATATTTAAAGATGTATGATGGCAAAGCGAAAATTTCAGCAGCAATTACACAAGTCTTTAGTGTTGCTAAATTTTATTTAGTGCTCAAGAAACATTTCATATTATTATTAATGTTGAAAACAATTGCTTAATGTTTTCATGACAACTGTGATATCCAGAAATTCATTTAACATTATTTTGATTAAGTTAATGCATCCTTGCTAACTAAAAGTATTAAAAACCTTTAAACAGTATTGTACTCAGACTACTCTTAAAAAATGCAAGATTGTCAAAATTACTATGAATATTCATGCTAATATTTTCTGCAATACAAATTCAAAGTGGCGTGGCTGGTCGAGCTGTAACTGAGCCCTGCGTCCTGAGGGAACGGTTTCTACAAGCCGAACGGTGGTAGCATTTGAAGAAACAACAACAACAGACTTACAGGAAACTGGACAGGCCTTCCTCCCAAAGGGTCAGGAGAAATTGCATTATGCCTGCCTCAGTACGAGGCACAGGGGTCATGGCCCGCAGCCAGACACCAGCCACCAAACAGATGCTGCCTGTAAGAACTCTGCTCTCGCACCGGAGACCGCCGCTCCCTCAGAGGGCTTTCCGTGACAGCTTATTACAGGCCAGATGGGGGTGAGAGCCGCTGTCTGTGGGCCAGGGAATCTGGAGCAGGGACGCTTTTCCCTCAAAGCAGTTTGCTGTACACAGTATTACACGCTTTGATGGAGAGAGAGCGCACCTGTGTAGCTAGGCTGCTTTCGGCAGTGAGTCTGTGACCCGTCGCCGCCCGGTTTCATATGGAGACAAGGATCGACAGTGCGAGCGTTTCACTCGCATTTGTGACTAAAAATAAAGCAGCACAAGTGTGATTAAGAAAAGTACTTAAATAGTCTAAAAATAAAAAAATAGACCCACTTTCACATTTCTGGGTTTCTCTGAAGCAGAAGTCATCGTAGTTGGGTAAACTTTTATAGGGTTGAATGAGAGACTAGATTAAATATAAGTTTTGTGTTCGCTTTTGCTCAAATAGTAAATGAAAAACTCTGCAATAGTGTTTTCACAACTTTCAAAAAGAGGAAAAAAAGACGAGAGAAAGATGTCAATTTTACTGTCACTCCCAGTCACTGTATTTGTAACTTTAACTAGTTTTTCTTGTTTTTTTTTTTTTATTTGATCCAAAGGTAATATAATACAAATGTATAGTGTCAAAAACGTATATTCATTAAAAAAAAAAAAAAAAAAAAAGTCAATTAAAATATATATAAAAAAAAAAACTTGCAGCATTTACAATGCTGATGACCATTAAAAGTCAAGGTCATAAAAAATCCTAAATATTTTAAATGGCAAACAAAAATATTAATTATCATTTTAAGAGGCCTCAAACTGTGGGATGGAAAAACAGGAATTGCATATTGGGACTATTAAACATTAAAAAAAACAAAAAATTGAGAGCTGCATGTTTCAAAGTAAATATGCAGTGCTGTTGTGTGAGGTTTGATATTTCAGAGCAGTTCGCAATCAATGAATACTACACAATTATAGATTGCTTAGTTATGGCAATGTTTACATGCAGTTTATATCGTAATATGTTGTAGATGGTTGCACAAGTGCATATTTTATCTCCCTCATCTGTGCCCACTGTTGGCCCTTTTGGCGGTGGACCAGCCTTCGCTCCCCACAATGAGCCTCGGCCGCCCATGACCCTGTCACTGGTTCACCATTGTTCCTTCCTTTGACCACTTTTGATAGATACTGACCACTGCAGACCGGGAACACCCCACAAGAGCTGCAGTTTTGGAGATGCTCTGACCCAGTCGTCGAGCCATCACAATTTGGCCCTTGTCAAACTCACTCAAATCCTTACGCTTCTAACAAATCCTTTTCCTGCTTCCAACACATCAACTTTGAGCGCAAAATGTTCATATCCCACGCACTAACAGATACTGTGATGAAGAGATAATCAGTATTATTCACTTTACCTGTCAGCGGTCATAATGTTATGCCTGATTGGTGTATATACAACACCCATACAGTTTAAAGTATGCCTGTAAATAATTACATAATTAAATACAGTATGAAGCAGAAATCTAGTGTACTTATATCTCCTTGCATTCCAAAATATTGGGAAAAATAATCTTTTAATGTGCTAAACCTATTTTTTTTTAAACTTGTTGCACTTAAGTCCTGGCAGAGGTGCTTTCCACGGGCCTGCCAGCGCAGCGGACCTACCGCAGGAGTCGTGAGCGTTTTAAAAAGGCGGCGTGCTTCGCAGACGGAGGGGGCAGCGAGCGGCAAGGAGAGCTTTTAGAACCGCCGAAGAGCATTCAGAGATGAAAATCGACTTGTGAGCTGCAATAAGGGCTGAGTGCATTGCACAGTGACTCCGGCAGCAATGATTTGGCAGGTGGCCGCGTGGTTAAGCGTGGGGGGGGAGGCCTTGTATGAAATTAAAGGAGAGGCCGCGCTGGATTCTTTATATATTTTCTGTGCCGTCACTGCAGGGCAGGTTAAGCAGGGAACTGGAGCGCTTTTGCAACTGGAAGAGAAGGAGAGAGATGGAAAGTGGCCCGAAGCCCCCTCAGGCTGTGAGGAGAGGGGGCGAATGGGCCGAGGGAAGGAATGCTGGGAGGAATGCAGGAATAATAGCAGCTTTACACCTGAAATTTTAATTTTACAGCGCAAGGTCACAGAAGGTGGGCACTCTCGTTAAGGGCTGCCGGGTCTCGCAGGAGGTATGATGGAAGTCGGGTGTCATTCGGCCCTGTTTGGTAGGCTCAAAATAGCTCTGGGAACGAGAGCCGGTTTTAATTTGCGAAACTGGGGAACTGTGGTGAAGGCAGAAGGTGAAAAAAAGATGAGATCCCGAAGGATGCCGAGTCAAACCTGAGTGAGAACTCCGTGACCTCCGAGATCTTTCCCTCAAACATCTTTTCTGGTGATTACAAATTACTGAGAATGATTTGTGCCTACAGATAGCGTTTAATTACAGGCTAAAAATACTTAACACCAAAGACGAGACAAAATATGTATCATTACAATAATTAAAACATGCTGTGGACAAAAACAACAAGAGAGAAATTACACCACGACATATTACTGTAGGAATGCACTGACAAGTTTTAAGAATACATATATAAAAAAGTTTCAAATACTTTCAAGGATTAACCCGCTAGACAACTAAACTGAAGCGCTTCGCTAAAGGGTTAATTAGCTTACCCAAATACATTAAAATATTAGTGTAAAATAAAATGACTTGCACATAAATCAAAATACTGTGGCCACGAATAAAGAATTTGTTCCCACAACATAATAATTTGCTTTATTTTCCCTAATTTCCCTCATTGTCATGATTTAACTACAATTAAAACGTGGCCAGAAATTAAGTTCATGGAAACAAATTCTTAATTCTGAATTTAATTTGTGATGACAATATCTTTTTTTTTTATTAATATTATTCGTGCATCTCATGTCCGTACAAAATACTGACCAGGACATTTTCATCACAAGACAAAAACGAATAAACCAAAAAGAGTGCAAACAAACTACTCAACGGTTGTGTCTAGAGGGGATAAAGCTACGGCCGGAAGTGAGGTAAATCTTAGGATAAATAACAGTAAATTAAATGTGCTACTTATCAAATGGTGTTTTATTAACATCTACACCTACCCCAACCCTAAACCTACTCTTACAATACTGCAAATACAGTTATTAAATTAAATAAATAAATATTAAATGACGTAATATTGATGTGCGCATGCCCAGTGGCCGTAGCCGTATCTAAACTTTACCGTACTTCAACGACTTGCTGAAGTACTTCCGCAATCATTCGCCGTTTATCTTTTTTCGCTCTGTTGTGGTAATCACTCGAGGAAACATCATAAACGCAGAAGTATTGTTACCATAGCTCAACCAACCTTTCCTCCATTGAATTATTCCACTTAATACCACTTAATACCGCAATACCATCATCCCTCTCTTCATTTCGCCATATTTGAAAGCTACTGAACAGCTTCTGTGCTCCTATTGGTCAACTTCACAGATGTGACGCTGTCATGAGAAATCGTTCCTCTCCTATAGGACCCAGCTGTAACGCCTGATCAAAAGTTGCTATCAAGATGTCTTGACTAATTATAGCCTATTTCACTATTGTATGATGTTTATTACATTAAATGGACAAAGAACATGCTTGAAATATAAATGAATGCCAATGTATTGCATAATAAACAAACTGGAAACAGATATTGGAAGCGAAAAACATACTTGATATAATATAAGCCAAGCTAGTCGGCTAATCGCGTAGATGTATGCTATGCTAAGCAACCTAAAAAAACAGTAAGAATGAGAAATGTTTGATTTCACAACCTTTAGCTTACTAGTGTATGAACCATGTAAAATAAACGACATTAATGGTCATTATAACACATTTATAACACAAAAGTCCATTGAACCAATGGGATCACTCTGGGTCTCTGGGACTCGGTTTGGTCGTGGAGGACCGGGAAAAAAATTAAACATGCTAGTCTGACACGGCGTCGGATGTAATCCACAACGACACACTATATGAGATGAAAAGATCGATTCATCTGTCCTGATATCCATTGCCGTTTACGAATCGCCATGACACTACAAAATATCATGTAGTCTGAAACCGGCATTAAAATGCTTCTTAAAAAAAAAAAAAAAAAAAAAAAAAAAAAAAGATATTGTGCGCGTCTACTTAGTGAATTTGCCCCTTAATGTTTAAAGCATTAATCAACAGTAAACAGGAATTACAAACATTAATGTTTAACACATGTAAACAAAAACATCTCTAATCTACTCAAAGTTAAATGTTAAACAGCTTTGAGAAAATAGGGACCGTTTCATAGAAAAACAAACCGAAATGAGAGCAATCGAGAGAGAATATTAACATCCCATTAAAATCAAATTGTATCTCTTTTCATGCAGTCAGAAACAATGCTGAATTAATGTTTTTTTCCCCTTCTTTTCCACAGGCAAGGAGAGTAGACGAGGTGCCAAACGGAGTGATTAAATGATATTGCGTCTCTTTAGTTCTCTTGGCAGATACCTGCCCTCGGGCTTTGATTAGCTCTTTGTCTTACAGCGGAAAATCTACAGCAAACCGAATGGATATGACTGAATTTACAGCCACGGTGGAGGGAAATAACTCTGTCTATGTTTGGATGGAAAAGCTGGTTTATTTCTGGTGAATGGAATGAAGAGGTGAAGGCAAAGAGAAATGGTAATGCGCAGGGTCACGTACATCACCTCTGGGCTTATTTCATGTGACAGACTTTCACAGCCGGGTTGTGTGTAACGACTTTGATGAGGAAACATCATGTCGGTGTATCTCACCCAAAGGAAAAAAAACACAGCGTGATCATGTTCAGACAGAATGTGCTATTATGAAACAGCCAGTCATGGTTTAAGCTGTTCTTGACTGATTTGAGACCCTTAAAATTAGCATAATGTACATGAGGCAAAGTTCCTAAAAACATTTGTTTGTTTGTTTTCTTTCTTCTGGACAGATTTCTGACATTTAGTGAATAATAATTCAAATGTTGGTCTGTTTCAGGAGATCTGGTATTAAGCACACAAGTAACTTTTATGATTTTTTTTTAGCATTCTGCCCCAATTCACATTCACCTTATGGAAAACGGCAGCGTGAACATTCCGCAAAACATCTAATTTTGTGTTTACTGAAGCAAGAATATCATACAGGTGTGGAATGACATGAGGGAATGATTACAGCATTTTCATTTTTCCTTTAAAATGTGGTGGTCAAAATTTTTATATGTCTTGGGACGTTTCATGCTGGTTTTGGTTTTATTGGTTTTTCAATGGTAGCAAACTTCTGAAACCAGACAATACTGAAATGTAAGCTGGTCTGAACTGGGGTTTTTTTCAGCAAAAATGGCAGAAAATCTAAATGACACAGTTTTCATGTCACATTCTTGATCATGACAGGTACTGTTTTAGGCTTTCAAGATTTTAAAGACTAAAAAAAAAAAAAATACATCTTTCTTGTGGAAACAGAGGAACAACCAGATGTTTTCATTTGTAGCTTTTAACAGCATTTTATTCTGTTTTACAACTATGCATCAGAAATCCAAACAAAGCGCATGATATCACGTACAAAGTTCTCCAAGGTGCAGAAATGCAATGTTTTTCTATCAAGTACATCAGTTGACAGGATGCTATTCCGCTTTTCACAGTTGCTGAGGGTGTAATCATAAGCAAAACTATAAACAATACGCTGCTGTTTTCCTCTGTAATAGGCACCATGCCCTGGTGTGAAACCCAAAAACAACAACGACAAAAATCCCACCTTAATCTCAATGGGCCAAGAACACAAATGCTGCATTTGATTCGAATAATGGAGTTATGTGCTTGAATGAAAATTGTTTACGAACCGCAAAAGAGATTATTTGTGGATTATTAAATTCGGCTAATTCTTCAGTTGAATATGATGTGATGGAAAAGTGTTATTAAAATGCTTTGACAGAGCCAATGTTACGGTAAGTGGATACGCACTGATGCAGGTTCGGCAAAGTTGACAGCGTCTCATCAGCCATTCATAATGCGCTCTGATTCGGAACGGTACGCATAGGAATGCACGTGTGACCGCACATGAATCTATACTTTATTAAAGCGTCAACATCTATGGAGACAAACGTATAGTATTGTACATTGACCTGTGCAGGTCTTATGTTGTAGGTTTGGACCAGCATACACACCTAACCTGATATTTGGACACATCCAGTTGATGCCCATATATCAGTATGACAGTTGAACTCAAGCTCCGACAAGGTTCCAATCCAAAACCACATTAGAATCCCAATTGAGTTTCAAGTCACCATTTACAAATGTGTGTGTGGCAGCAGACTTCTAAAGTAGCATTATAACCATCATGTGACCAATAAGCAGCTCAAATATAGAAAAACATAGATGGCACACAAAAGTGCCAGCACTTCTCACAGAGACTCAACTTACTTTAATATTCATAAACATATATAGGTGTTTATGAGGTGAAATTATAGATTTGCATTTATGCTAAACTATTGTTAGTGGTACTTTTGATTATCAAATAAAATACATATATTAAAAAAATTATTTGGTCTAATTTGCACCAAGCTCAGTGAAGAAAAAAAGAAAAAAAATGAATCTAAGCTGGTGGAGGAAGCGCACTTGGAAAAAAAAGGTTTCTAACTCATTTTAATTAGCTCGTTTAGTCTTGTTTTCCAGTAAATTTATAGAAATGTATATAAATTGACTTGAGTAGAAACACTGCATGTGATTATTCTGCATCATTGCACTGGCAATTTTTAAAAAAAAAATTGTTTTAAGTATCAGTGTACTAAGAGAAATATACACCATGAAAACATATTGTGTCTTCATTTGCTTTTCAGGTAAATTAATTTTTAGATATATTACTGGAAAACAAGACAAAAACGAGACTTGCCTTGAAATCTAGGTTTGTAATGCATGTGTGTACTGTCAGATCCACAATAAAATAAAACACAAAATGCACAAAACTGTGAGTGTAACATCTTTCCCAGCAGGCCTAATGCTCATGGTTTCCTAACATGCCTTCTCTCCCTGCTGAGTGACAGCAGACTTCACATACCTCAGGGTACCAAACATCATCTGGCATAATAATCAACAATTATAGATAAAAAAAGTACAATAGCTTTGCCATGTTTTTGTACATGTATAATGATAATAACATTTTTTAGACATAGTACATGATGTACCTGATACATCATTCTTCTGTACAATGGTTCCGGCAAATACACCTATATTTTGCAACAAAATAAGACCCTAAATAGCATTTGCTGTGGCTGCTGTACCTCACAGCTGATGCCGTCTCTGCATGGTGACTGTGTACAGTGGCTGTTGAATGTTGGATTTACCTGCCCACAGGCGAGCCCCATTCCCCTCTCTCCCATTCCATGAGGACATGATAGATTCAGCTCCAGGGCATCAGTGCCAGACTCCTGTGAGATGGAAGCAGAAGCCTCTAATTATTTAAGTACAAATTCAATGCATTTCCAGCTTTGAATCACAATCAAGCTGTGGATGTTCATATTCAAACCTGTTATATTCTACATACACAAAAACTAAAAATGAATTGCACACACTGTCTGCATTATTTTAGCACCTGGTTGACTGAAGAAATCATGGAAATTAGCGAACCTAGCAAACATAGCCCCAAAAAGGTATTTTGCACATCTTGCAGACCTGTTCTGAGTGCTCTGATTGTGTAGAATTCAGCATTCAACGATTCAATTAGAATTCAGTGTGTTCTGGTGTACTTTACAGAAACTGTGCCGCAGTTTCAAATGGTTGGTGAATAACAAGCGGGTCTTTGAGTGGAAATCTGAGAACTTTAAAAGGATACTTCACACCAATTTTTTTTTTTTTTTGCTTTATTTTTATTTTCTAAGGGTTGGGTTTGTTTTGGGCCCCATAGACTTTCACTGTATGGACAAAAAGAGTTGAAATATTCTTCAAAATTCTCCTTTTGTATATACAAGAATAAGTCATACAGGTTTGGAACAACATTCCAACGAGAAATTATCAGATATTTCCTGATAATTTGCTCCCCCCCCAATGTCATCCAAGATGTTTATGTATTTCTTTCTTCAGTCAAAAAGAAATTAAGGATTTTGAGGAAAACATTCCAAGATTTTTCTCCATATGGTGGACTTTACTGGGGTACAATGGGTTCAAGGTCCAAATTGCAGTTTCAATGGAGCTCTACACGATCCCAGCCGAGGAATAAGTCTCTTGTCTAGCAAAATGATTGGTCATTATTGGTTCTATATATATATATATATATATATATATATTAACCACAAATGTTTGTCTTGCACTAGCTCTACGATGCGCCACGCATTACGTAATCATGTTGGAAAGGTCACACCGATCCACTGTCAACACTGTCACTAAACAAGACCCTTATTCCTCGGTTTGGATCGTGTAGAGCCCCATGAAGCTGCATTGAAACTGCAATTTGGACCGTGAAGCTGTTTTACCCCAGTGTGGTCCACTATATGGAAAAAAATCCTGAATTTTTTTCCTCAAAATCCTTAATTTCTTTTCGACGGAAGAAAGAAACACATAAACATCTTGGATGACATGGAATTAATCCTTTAAGAACCAACTCACACACCCAACAGAGAGAAAAAAAATGTTCCGCAATGCACTTTAGGTTCAGCAAACAATGCTTTTCTTTTAAATATCCTTTATTTTTAAGTGTACATAGCATAACTAATCACAAATACAGTCTTTCTGCAACGTACTTTCAAATAATCTTTCCGTGCAATCTAAGTCTATTCACCATGCAACAGCAAACCAAACACAAAAGACGCACATGCACAAGCTAATAAAGAATATAACTAAAAAACAAACAATTTTATTGTTTATCAGACTCAAGCAGATGCAAACAATGAGCGAAGCAAATCAACGCTGACTGAGACATTGGCTCTAAAATAGATGAGAGTGGTGATAAGTGTTCCACACGGATGCACGAGAGACGAGCGAGCGGGCGGCGGGCGGCACGCAGACCGAGGTGGGGTGCGTAGCCGAGCCGAGTTTGACAGGCAATTACAGATCCACGGGGGCTTTAAACCACATCACATGGGGGATTTAAACAATTACAAAAAGCTCTACAAACCTGCCACAGTGACTCCATCTGTAGATTTATGATTTTCCGCAGACTGACAGCCATTAAAGGGGGGAAAGAATAAGCATTTTAGCCTTACAAAGTGCAGAGGACCATGAGGTGGGGTGATGCCATTTATCACTGTCAGCCGGGGGAACGGGACAAACCTGCCGCCCTTACAGGATTAGGCCCTAGATTTCATGGTCAATTAGGACCAAATACAGGTACAAAATGGACACAATGTGCCATGATCCCAAAGCCAATTATCAATAATGTTTAATTTCACCCCGTTTCTTTTAAGCCCTTTATAGAGAGAGGAATGGGAGGAGGTGGAGGAGGAGGAGGAGGAGGAGGAGGAGGGGGCAGGCTTTCCTTTTCGTCCTCCCGTCCAACAAAAGGGGTGACACGCACACAGTGAATTAAGTGCTATCATCTCTCATCACGGTAAGCTGCTTTCAGAGAGAGAGGCCAGCAAGACGACTGTTTGATATTGCAGGCTTAGCATTGAGAGAGAAGGGTTTAAAATAGATTTCAAATAAGCCAAAGGAAGCAAAAAACAACAACAAAACAGCTAAGAGCAGTTTTCAGTAGCACTGAGATCTCTCTTTCCTAGCTGTATGAATTGTGAAATACAAGTGTCTGTCAATGGAGAAATAAAGCCTTTGCATTCATTACTCGGACAGAAAGTCGCAGCCACAATGCCAAGGTGTCAGGATGGTTGCCAGGGCATTGGTATGTGGTTGCTAAGGTATTTAAAGGAGTCCACAGGCAAGACTCTAGATTCTGGTCTCTAGATTCAATGTTAGGAAGGAGCATTTGGAACATTTGATTCAGAACCTGTTGCATTTTTTCTCTTAGATCGGCTACTTTAGCTGTATATGAATACACATCTATGCCAAGACAACTAGATGGTCCAATTTCAAGCAATGTCTTTGTTTGAAAATGACTCTTCTGGCAATATTGTTTACCAGGCGCGATATCGGCTTGAACTAATAATTAGAAATAAAGGTGATTAACATTAGCCCGCATTACTTTTGAACATCTATCTTAAGTGTAACTATAAGTGTTATCTCAGAACATTCTGACCAAATAAAGCATCATGTAATATATCAAAATATCATCTTATCAACAGATATCATCAGTCACAGTACTTTTTGGTGAGAATTTTAAGGGCATGCTCTACAAAAGAGAAGATCTGGATCAAATCTGACGCTGTCTTTGACAAGGATTATCAACTCTATAGCTGATAAGGACAACATCACCCATCGCTGTCATACTCCTTGTCTAGTTTGATCTCGGGGTATTAGAGAGGAGCAGAAGTGGAAGAGGAACAGAGTGTCTGGTGAAAAATATGCACTCAAAAGTTGAGAGGAATGGCAACAAAAGAGAAACGGACGATATAGATGTCCAGTCTAGGCTCATTAAATTCACTTACTACCAACTTTAGCAAATAGACTAGCATAAAATGTTCATTTGTAGCCATACGACAGAAGTTAGTTGAATTTGTTTCCTAGTCTTTCATAGGATGTCATCATAGAATGACACCCATGCTAAAAGTGCTATAAGCAACTTTTTGGGGGAGACCATGCATAAAATGTCCCTACTCTCTGACAGATATCACTGAAATAGATGTCCTGAGAAAACACATATCCCTGGGCTCTGTAAAAAAGTGAAGAGATGCTATGGTGGGAGCTAAATTGCTTACAGCACCTATAAGTTACAGAAAAAGTGTCTCCTAGAAACAGGGATGTGCACCATTCAGAACTGAATTGGGAATGCCTTTGCAATTCCAATTCACTTACTGAAATTATACTGATTTTGAATTCAGATAACAAACTGAATGTAAGGAAGTGGAAAAAAAATGAATTGAAACTGATATTCAACACATTTGACAAACTTTAAATGTTGGCTTGGAAAAAACCTCTTCAAAAGCTTTCTGAAAAAATGACAAATCTGTGACATTTGAAGGTTTATAGGCCTTACAGTAAGAACAACAGACGGACAGAATGATATATAGAACAAGAGATGGAGAGAATGATATATAGAACAAGAGATGGAGAGAATGATATATAGAACACGAGACGGACAGAATAATAGATAGAACACAGACAGATAGAATGATATATAGAGCAACAGATGGACAGACACAGAACAATAGATAAATAAAGACAGATGTTCGGACGGATATATAGGTGAATGGATGGACGGATGGACAGATGGATATATAGGTAAATGGATGGATGGATGGACAGATATATAGGTAGATGGATGAATGGATGCACAGACAGATGCATAGGCAGATGGATGGATGGATGGATAGATGGACGGACAGATATATAGGTAGATGGATGGATGGATGCACAGATGGACGGATATATAGGTAGATGGATGGATGGATGCACAGATGGATGGATATAAAGGAAGATGGATGGATGGACAGTGATATATCGGTAGATGGATGGATGGATGGACAGACAGATGTATAGGCAGATGGATGGATGGATAGATGGACGGACGGATATATAGGTAGATGGATGGATGCACAGATGGACGGATATAAAGGAAGATGGATGGATGGATGGATGGACAGACAGATGTATAGGCAGATGGATGGATGGATGGATAGATGGTTAGGTGGATGGATAGATGGACAGAGATATATTGGTAGATGGATGGATGGATGGATGGATGGACAGACAGATATATAGGCAGATGGATGGATAGATGGATAGGTGGATGGATGGATGGACAGAGATATATTGGTACATGGATGGATGGATGGACAGACAGATATATAGGCAGATGGATGGATAGGTGGATAGGTGGATGGATGGATGGATGGACAGAGATATATTGGTAAATGGATGGATGGATGGACAGACAGATGTATAGGCAGATGGATGGATGGATGGATGGATGGATGGATAGGTGGATGGATGGATGGACAGAGATATATTGGTAGATGGATGGATGGATGGACGGACAGATATATAGGCAGATGGATGGATAGATGGATAGGTGGATGGATGGATGGATGGACAGAGATATATTGGTAGATGGATGGATGGATGGACAGAGATATACTGGTAGATGGATGGATGGATGGATGGACAGACAGATATATAGGCAGATGGATGGATGGATAGGTGGATGGATGGATGGACAGAGATATACTGGTAGATAGATGGATGGATGGACAGACAGATATATAGGCAGATTGATGGATGGATGGATGGACAGAGATATACTGGTAGATAGATGGATGGATGGACAGACAGATATATAGGCAGATTGATGGATGGATGGACAGATATAGGTAGATAGATGGACGGACGGACAGAAGGACCAATATATAGATAGATGATGGACGACGGATCGACGGAAGGACGGACGGATACATAGGTAGATGGATGGATGGATGGATAACAGGATTAGGTTATACCATCCTCAAATTTTGAATAAGAGACACATGCAGCAGGTGCAGCTTGGAAAAACTGGCATTCAGAGATTCTGTAGCTATGCCACTCATGAACAACCGCACATTGCACACTTATTATTGGGCCTGCTTTTAGCCATTTATCTGCAATCCACTGTTCCTTTTTCTTCTGCCAACTTTCAATTGGATAAAATAGGAACAGCTCACGGAGAGACTTTGACATTTATGAATTATAGCCTCAGGCACATCGTTATGATGTAATATTTCTCTCAAAGGCAGCGATTTTATGGAGGGGAAAGTAGCTGAGGAGAGGTGGCGGCTGCAAGTAGAATGGTTTACTTGAGACTGACACTTCTGTGAGGGGGAAAGAGAGAGAGAGTCTGGATGAGACAGAGAGACAGACAGAGAGAAAGAGAGATGGGTGTGCAAAGGAGGGAAAGAAAGCACACACGCACACACAAAAAAACAACTTTTAAGTAGTATCCTTAGGCGAAGAACAGTGTTAAGTGTTCCCTTAGATTTCAAAGTGGGAATGAATGGTTGATTCTCTTTGAAAACGGAGTTGCCATGGCAACTGAGCCTTTATTTCATATTTGCTGGCACAGGTAGCTAAACAGCAGACGCGAGGAAGACGAGGCATTCAGACCACAGAGGAGTTCGCCGACCACTAAAACCCAAGGCGGCAGACGTGGTCCAAAGACAAACGGTCTTTCACCACTTCATATCTCCCGCTCATCCTTTTCTCGTTTCATCTCTGACAACAGATCAATGCTTTCACTTTCATCCAGTATAGGTAAAAGAGCAAGACCTTCAAATCAGTCCTGTGCTCATTTTGTTTTTGTTTTTTTTCGAGCTTAAAGTGTGAAGTGTGGTGTGACATGGCAGCCTTACCCTGAAGCGATGTTCTCACCATGCTTTACATCATCTGCTTGCCTTATGAATACACAATATGCAAAATGTACCTGGGCTCCAGTGACGGGGGATGTCAGGCGAATACATAATGACAGTAATATGGAGGGGGGTGGAGAGACAGAAAATACCAGATGTCCATCTTTGCCGTTTGTAAAAGAGGGTTTGGGGTGGGTTTGACAGGCTGGTTTAATGAGGTGAGAGAGAAGATAGGACGACGCGTCAATGTAATCGATAGCAGAATTAACACATTGACACGCAGACTGTTTACTTTCAGCCATTTTCTCTGCACAATTAAGCGCCTGAGATCTGCAAGTCAACTATGATTAATCCCGGGGTCACTCCACTGTCTCCATCCATTTCCACTTAAAGTATCAAGGCCTGTGTTTATATCCCCACATATGTGTGTATAAGTGGTGTGTGTGTAGACATATATGAGTGCCATGTCTGCAGAAAATGTGTGTGTGGGTGTGTGTGTCAGGATTGTGCAAAATTCAGAATTGAAGAATTGGCTCGCTTCCATTTTATGTGTGAATTTGAATTGGCAATGCACCACAGGAAGTGCATTTACAGAACTGCAATTCAAACAAATTTAACACAAGCAATGCATTCTAGAAACTTGAGTGTTCTTCCACCAGGTCCACAAAAGTTATGATAAAACATAAAACTATCTAAATCTATTTGGCCTATAAACTTCAAGGCGTTGTCAAGCCAATATTCAAAGTTTGCCATGATATTTTTCTAGTAAAAAAAAAAAGACTTTAATTCTTTAAAAAGAATTTAAAGTTATTTAAATTGCTTTTAATTATAGTTAAAGTTCTTTCTTGCCTTAGAACTTGAAATGAAATTGGGTTTGCTACCTCAATTCAAATTCACTTCAAATTCAGGAACTGAACTGGAATTGATAAAGCATTCTCAATTCAATTCAGAATGAATTCAGAACAACCCTTTGAATGGAATAATGACCTTGATACCTTTAGGGTTGATTAATTTTGCCTATGATGCCATTTTGGAGTGCATGCTGTTTGATGTCAATTGAGGTCCATTTGTTAAGGGGTTGAGGCCGTTTGGAGTAGACAGTATTTCAAGGTTGATGACATTTTGGGGTTGATGTCATTAATAGCTTTTGAGGATGATGTGGCTTTGAGGTTGAGGGCATTTGCAGTTGAGAGTAGTTTGGGGTTAATGTATACTGAGGTCGACGCCTATTTGGAGCTAAGGGTTTTCGAGTTGATATCTTTTTGGAGTTGAAGCTGTTTTGGGGCTGATGGTGCTTGGGCTTGATGCCATTTTGTTGGTGTTTATGGCAACTGAGTTTAATGTTGGGGCTGTTTGCAGGTGGGGGTTGATGTTGTTTGAAGCTTAGAACATTTTGGGGTTTAAGTCTTTTTGGAGGCTTTGTGGCTATTTACAGTGGATAGCATTTTAGGGTTGATGCCAATTGAAGCTGATGCCTTTTTAGGGTTGAGGCCATCTGCAGCTGATAACATTTTGTGGTTGATGTCGTTTTGGGGTTCAGACCATCTGCAATTTTGGGATTGATGACGATTCGAGGTTGATGTCAGTGGAGGTCAATGGCATCTTGGATTTGAGGCTTTTTACAGTTGATAGCGATTTGGCATTGATGCCGTTTAAGAGTTGATGCCAATTGAGGATGATGCCTTTTTGGAGTTAAAACTGTTTGCAGTTGATCGCGTTTCAGGTTGGATGACGTTTTAGGGTTGATATTGTTTAGATGGCGATTGCAGTCAGGGGGTTGTGGCCATCTGCAGTTAAAAGCATTTCGGGGTTGATGCTCTTTAGTTTGACTGTAACATCCTGGGATCTGGACAACTCCATTGTCACAGATGGACTGGCCTGATGATGTCTGGTCTGGGAAGTCTTCTAATTTTCTCTCTTCTATCCTTCCTTCCCCCTCTCCATCTCTCTTCCCGTCTCATCCAACCATCAGTGGCTCACTCCTTGGCATCCTCTGTCTCATCCCTCTCAGCTTCTTGGCAACATCAGATTAGTTGCTTCCGAAGAGCATTTCCCGTAAATGTAGCCTACTTTAGATCCAGGATTAGCTGCCAGCGATTCAATAAAGGGCTTTTTTTTTGGATAACAGTAAATGTTGGTTTTGCAGTTTGGTACAGGACAGTATGTGATGGCGTGGGTACACATCCAGTGTTATCAAAAGAGCCAAATTATCCCTAAGGGAAGAGGTTATTATTTCACAACTGTGTGTGTTCACAAATTAGCATAACAAAGACTCACCTCTGCCATTTTGGCAAGCTCGGTCCAATCAGCTTTGTTGTAGCTGCACATTATGCTGGATATGACAATCTATGGGGGAGAGAAGATAGATAGAGAATGAGAGAGAGATTTCAGCATGGACCGAATTCAAGAACAGGTTTTCTTTGTCTCACCTTGTGGCCTTAAACAGAGGCTTGTTTCATTGTGTACGAAAGGTTTTCCCATCAAGGTCCCATTTTGTCATATTATAAAATGGATCTGAAGGCCATTATCTTCCCTTTAAAAAGCAGCTGCCTTCTTCTCAACCCTCAAAGTCATAAAATCAATATTTATAATTCACAAGACCTGGACAAATCCACTGTCGCGTTGCCATTATTAAAACAGTATCAAGCCCCAGAGCAGGGTGTTAGATAAGAGCATTTGCTGGATTAGCCTGCACTGTTTGTTGTTTTTTTTTCCTTCGGACACACAATAAGCCAGTCATAAAACAGGTTGTGAAAGGTCTGCTTCTCAAAAACAACTCCTGGTTTTCAGTAATCACGAACATAAAAAGCTTTTGAAATGGCACGGAGCGTACCATAGTTTCAATTCTCCTGAGATGGACTTTCTGCCTACACTTGCTAGTGGAAAGAGTAGCTACCAGGTCAACATTTCACCACTCCGTGTCCCTCATCTTGATTTTTCTCCAGGAAAAATCTAACTGTGTTAACTGCATATGTGGCCACACTCCATTATGTGCCTAATAGCTGAAGAGATGTGGACCCTGCACAAAAAAAAAAAAAAAAAAAAAAGCAATGAAGACCAGTCTATCTTGTGTTACTTGGTCCAACAATGCGATTACATCTAAACTGTTGTCTCATCAGATGTCCGTGACTTACACTTGCCGCTGATGAGGTGGAGGTGGGCGGTATGGGGGGGGACGGAGAAGATTGGTGCTAACAACAGGAGAACAGGAGTCCGGGGAGACTCGGAGAAAACTGATTTCATGGGAGGATATTAAACTTGGAGGCTGTGCTGTCCCCCCGGGACAAATTTCCGCTAGATATAAATCTCTCGGGCATTACGTTTTCCCAAAAGCAGCAGGCAGTTAGGCACTAAGCTTAGCCCACCTACACAAGAGCAGAAAATATTGCCAAGTTTTAGGGGGCAAATAAAGTTAAGCACTCTGACATTTACCACCAAGATTTACAGTACAACACTGACATATAAGTGATATTTGATACACCCTGAAATAGTGTTTGGTAATATTACCATAAACCTCAGGCCATCGGAGAGCAACAGCGGGGTTTCAAAAGAAGACGAAGAGATCAACGCTGCAGGCTTCATTTCGGATATTATACGCAACGCAAGTATTCTGTTTTGATTTGGGCTTGACCTTTGCTTGCTTTAACGTCATGTTATTGCAGAACGGCCCTTGAGAAGCTGGAGAGGGATCTAGTTTTAAGTTTATTAACACCAATCCAGCCTGAGCCCCCCTGCTGGAACGTCACATTAACCGGTGCCGAGGCTGCGGGGTTTGAGGAAGATCAGGGATTACCTGGTTATAAGCTCAATAACCTCCCTCTGGGTGAGCGCCTCCGAACCCACCTTACACTCTAACAATGTGTCTCCATGGAGATGAGTCACCTGGAGGCCATATGAGAACATGTGGAGCGATGATTCCCACCGATTCTCTAACGCAGTGCTGTGACCATTTCCTAATAATGGGAAAAAATGGAAGCGCTGATAACGGCAAACCACAATTTGTCCAGTTCTGAGCTACACTGGCCATTACAGCATTCTGATGAGGGTTCTTTTTTTGGGAATGAGAGCACAGTGGGTGTATGTGTGAGGGATTGTTGCTTACGAATGCATGAGAACGAAGCAATCTGAAAGTTCGCCATCCTGACCTATCCCTCTCACGCTGACAAATTCAATAGCAGAAACTATAATTGCACTAGCAACACAATCAGAAGCATCTAAAGCATTTGTTAATGTGACAATAGGTACTTATACAGTCGGTGCACAAACACAAAAACATGCTGCAGCTTTTAGGCCCTGTTCAGAAAATGCTGGTGACTATTTTGTCTGTTTAACTAAAAGGGATAGTTTACCCAAAAATTTAAATTGTGCCATCATTTACTCACCCTCATGTCGTTCCAAACCCATAAGACTTTCGTTCATCTTCGGAACACAAATGAAGATCTAATTAAGGAAATCCTGAGCTTTCTGTCCCTCCATTTACAGCTACGCAATTGACACTTTAACGCTTCAAAAAGGGACGGTAAAACTAATCAATATGAATTGAGCGGTTTAGTACAAATTTTCTGAAGAAACAAGATCACTTTATAAGATGAACATTTTGAATTTTGGCTTTTATTCACGTATAAACATTCTTCAACGCACACATCAGATATGGCAAATGGAAGCTCAAGCATATTCGAGAACCGATGAGGTTCATTCTCTCGCGCGTCAAGCAGCTTCGGTTGAGCTTTTGTTTACAGTATGTTTGCTGAACAATGATTATATGTAAATAAAAGCCTAAATGAAATTTTTGGTTGAACTCTCCCTTTAAATCCATTTCATGTTTTTATAGCAACGTAAAAAAACATGACACAATCCTGGTTCAAAAAACTTTTATACGTGATTTGAAATTCGATCACATTTTTGTGCCCGTTGTGTTGTGATAAGACTTCATTAAAACATTGCGCATGACAGGTTTTTGTGCTGATCTTACTCTGACAATGTTTGGATATTGCCCTCATGTATCTCTACAGTCTCTGCATAGTGAATTTAATTTTGTGTCATTGCTATTGCAACCAATCCTAGCTAAATTAACTGGAAAAAAAAATGATATAAACAAATTGATACAAACTATATGCTAGTTTACGCTTAAAAGCTGCTGAAACTAACTTTTAATTATACTTTAATTACAAACTATATAAAAGTATAACACACACATATATATATATATATTATATATGTCCTACACTCATGGCTCAACTTCCTGTTTTATCAGGAAATATGCTTGTCAAGCTATTTCTTGGGGTGTCTACGGCAGGAAAGCATATCTCGGCTCAGTCGGGGCCCTTAAAAGGAGCTTCTCTTTCTCTACTCTCTCTTCACCTTGTTTCAGAAAGAAGCGATACATCTCTGCTGCTTTCATCCTCAGTACAAAAGCCGCCCCAGTGAATGCTGGGCTTCACTTCCATTAGTGCTGCCCATGATTGCCGTTAGAATGTCCTGCAGAAATCAATTAATCCTTTGATATTTCTTCAGCACAAAAAGAAACCCAGATACAAGAATCTTAGAAGTGAACAAATGAGTTGTCATTTTGTAATTTCAGCGAGCATATGCCGCTCCTGCTGTACCGATACGATGGCGGAATAAAAATAAAAAAAAATGTACTTATGGATGGAGCTAGCTCACATCATAAATATTTGGATTTCATTAACAAACATGAGGATCACATTACTATGAATAATAAATGGAACAATGAGAAATGAATATTGAAATCATATTCAAATTTTATGACTTGAAAGCCAAACCACTGAGGAAAAATTGAAAATAACTAGCTACCACAGAGAGTCCCATGTGGATTTCACCAAAGATGGAGACCTCCTCCCATACATTGTGAGGAAGAGATTAGAAATAACTCTTTTCTCCTCTCAACATGTTCATATCATGTGCATCTTTATGTTCATTAACGCAGAAATAAAACAGCGGCCGCTCTGCTATTCAAGCTGAATATTCTTAAATTATTACACCTAACTTGATGTAGGACCGCAGCTCTCAATCACATTTCTGAGTCGGTCTTCCGTTGGATTTTCTTTTGGTCTACGCAGGAGAAACAGCAGAACTACGCAAATGCACAGCTGAGAGGAAAAAATTGCACATCAAACATGGACACAAAGAGGTCGTGTTCTGTTTGCGCCTTAAGCCAAAGTATTCTTTAAACACATTCAAAGCAACACACATCCTAAAATTATGACCATTCAAGATGTTCAAGTCATGCGATCAGTACAACTTACATTGTCAGGAAAGTCGGCTTTGAGTTCCGTGACGCTCTGGCACCAATAGGTAGCCGTCTTTTCACTGATCAGCTCAATGTTGAGGAAGGAGCCCTGCCCAGGACCAAACAGCGGGCCAGAAGTGGTTCCACGCACTATACGTGGAGACACATTGGTGACCAAATCCTGCGTGAATAAAAAAAAAGAAAATGTTTGGATTTAAGCAGGTACCATTCAGATTTAACACCCAAAATGACTCCATCATGGGTACATGACCTCCATCAGCAGCTAATAATTAGCGTACTAGGGGAATAGACCTACACCGTAGAGGCAGACCTACAAATATGCCTCGCTCCGACTATCCCAACAGACTCTGCTGCTTTAAAATATCCTCTGCGGCTATAATTTCTGTGTAGAACAACATAAAGAAGACAATTATGACCATATTCTACAGAAATTCCTGACACAAATTCAATAGTGCTATTTCTCCTTCCCTCTCCCAGGGGGCTTTGAAGTGGAGCTAAATTCATATTTAATCATACACGTTTGAAACTGTGCCGTGCAGTAGGGAAAATGAAGTCTACTTGAACCACAAAAAAAGGGGTTTTTACATTACAAAATAAAGTCATTCATCCATCAGTTCGCACTAATATCCTCCCTTTCTCACACTTTCCCGAACTACATTTTATACATGTAGCAGAGGCTTGTCTTTTCTCAAAAGTGCCAGCATGCCCACAAGCCATGATAGATGTTCCCTCTACTACATTAAGCTGTAGTTGAAAATTCATTTCTTGGCATTAGAGTCTCAAAAGATTCCCTGCCAAACTGCTATAATATCCATCACTGATTGGATATATAGAGTACAGGTCATCCTGGCCAGACAGTAATCAGTCCACGCAGTAAATTAGAAGCCCAGCTAATGAAGCTGGCAGAGTCGTGAGGATCATGCCATCGAGTGAACCACTATTGGCTAATGGCTTTGGCCCTCAATATGAGCTTCCACCAAGCCGATGAATTGAGGTTCTGACCAGTGTAGACGTACCTTTTGTATTTTGAGCCAAGAAATCTGTTGTATCATATTTCAAATCTATGTGTAAATGACACAATGAGCTTATATTTACATTTTGCCTGTTTAAAAATCCACATACACTTTGCTTTGGGTGGTCGCAAGGGCATTGCTATAGAGTTGCTGTATGTTCCAAAAAACATTATTTATGGTTCCCCAAAGAACCTTCCATAGAACATTTCTTAAAGACCTACAGTGGTGAAAATCAAGTTTTTAATCTTGTTTATGTGGTGATTTTAATACACTTTAAGACAAACCATGTGCAAATTCATAAGTCAACACCATTGCTGAGTATTTTCTCCTTAAAACTGCGGTGAACCAAAGACAGTCTCAAAAACTGTTGAAATCACCCTTGTTTTCATAGTTGCCAGGCTTTCTCAACAAAATCTGCCGAATTGCTACTCAAAACTAGCACAAAACTAACCCAATTGAGTTTCAGGGGGGTTCCCCGCCAAAAAAAAAAAACGCATTTCTGGGGGTAAAATCCGCATTTTTGGCAGGGTTCCCCTGGTCAGATTCACATTCCAGGGGCTTTATAACGTTATCTGGGCTAGCTTCAAACCGCGGACATGAAAAACAATCTGCGGCAACAGTTTTAAAGTAGCTCAATTCTGCGGGAAAACCGCAGACTCACAAATGTGTTGTAACCAATTCTGGAGATGGCTTTAGCTTATCATTAACTAGTGTGAAGCAAGAGGGTCTCAAGAGAAGGTTATCCTGGTATATTTTTCTGTTGATATAAAAAAAATCAGGAACATTAAGCAATATAGCAGGCGAATTATGTATATTATGTATATGATTACAATGTTATGATGAACTATATGCATTTCTCCACTGAAGTTCTAAGTTGTTCAAAGCGTTTCTAATAGGGGTGTAACTGTACATGTATTCATCCTGAACCGTACGGTACGGACGTCACGGTACGGTTCATGCAGTTAGACGACAAATATAGTCAGTCACAGGCGATTCATTCTACAATCCAGAAGCGGGGGCACGTGCGGTAATGCAACACTGTTTGCTAACCGCCACAACAGAGCCACAACAACAACAAAAAAAGTTCTATTATGATTTTTAAGACTCTTCATACCAAAAGTGAAATGAGGTGTGAAGAAAATGCATATTTATGTCGGTACTGTAGAGGGCGCAGCTCAAACAAACCTGTGCTGCCGTTCCGGATTAAAGAAGAACAGGATACAGGAGAAGAAAGTTAAACACTTTTATTTTTTTGCTTATTAGTTTGGTTGGAAGGTCAGCAGCAAAGACATTGGTTAATGATGCGAGATTAAGTATATTTAATATAGTTAATTACAGGTTTGCGTAAAATTCTGAGATTGCATTTAACTGTTTTTATTCATTTTGAGGAATACTGAGGGTTTTCGTGTGATACATGTTCACATTTAGTCGAGAACTACAATAACCATCATGCTTACACAGTCCATACAACACCTCTGCACTTTAATTCTCTCAACATGAGGACTGGAGAGCTGCCAGACAATAAATATGAAAAATAACTTGCGTTACTTATTTGAAAAAGTAACTTAGAGCTCTCTCTCTGAGCGCGCTCACTAAAGTTTATGATTTACTGGTCTTAAGATATGGCTCAGGACCCATGTCTTAAGCACAACTCCTCAACAAGCCACATGATTTGAGATATCATTCATGTCTGGAGCATAAACGGTGTGGGACGAGATACGCGCTGACGTCTAAAACTGAAAGTCAGAGGCCTGTTCTAATCCTTAGCAAGCATCATTAATTAAAGACAAAGAGGGACTTGTTTTAATCCAATGTGTCTAAGACCGCAGTGCTAAGAGGCTAAGGGGTTAAGAAATTACATTTCGTGTTTCGGCGTCTTCTCTTGCTGTGAAAATTGAACCGATAAACTCAACAGAACAAACAAAAGGGAGTGACAGCTTAATCCTTTGAACTCTGATAAACCATCCATCATAATTTAACAGTGTGAGAGGACGATTTGCATATCCTAATTAGAACCTACGCCTTTACAGAACAATTACAATAATGGCAGGCAAACTTCATTTTACAACATTTGAGCAGTTTTCAAGCCACGGAGACAAGAAACTTTCAATGAAAATGTGATCTAATTAACATAAATTTGATTTAGAAGTGAGGCTCCAAATGTGTGGTTTGTTTTTGTATTACTCATTACGCATTTTAATTAATATTTATATAGGTTTATTTATTTGCCATGCTTCCAAGTAATTAAATCATCATTACTATTGCCCATACATACGCTTAGGGGATTTCAAACTTCCAACCTTAAATATTAAACATGGCCATGTAGCTTGTGTTGCGGACATGAGTGACACCTCTAATCATGCAGTTTGCTGAGAAGAGGTATGAACCGACTTCCAATTTTCACCTGGCAGACAATAAAAAAGAAGAAAAAAGACACACACACAAGTTATATTGTGATGCCATAGAACAAAGATTATTTGGGTTCCCCAAAGAACCTTTCAGTGAACCTATCAGTTTTTTCTTAGTGTGAAGAACATTTAACCTTTTGTGCAATGGAAAGGTTCCATTGATGTTAAAGCTTTGCTACCATACACATAACCTCAAAGCTTACATGGGATTTTGGCAATATTGCGATTAAACTTTACCTCATATAAACGCAATACTTCGATTAACTCATTATCATAGTAAACATAATTGCATTAAAATAGGTGTTGCACACCGATTTTAATTGCAACAAACGAGCATGTAAACACCTTAATCTCATTATTCCCGCTCTGACCAAAGTGCGCATGTGCTCGGACGTACATGGATGCCATGTGTTGTTCACACAACTTCCTGAATGAACTCTGTGACATTATTCTAAAGTTCTCTCTTCACCAATTCGCTAAACTCTGTCAACACAACTCGCTGTGCAGTCTTTGCTCCGTATGTTTATCCAGACGCTGCAAAGAACGCAACGGCAGCGTAGGCAAAGCCGGTGTTGCGGTGTTCATCACGGCGCCGAATAATATCCGGTACGTCCATAAAAATGTATTTTGATTTTGATGTGAGTAGATTAAAACAATGGCCACTAACATGCATACTATCTGAGTGTGGTATAATCATACTCATTAGCAAATAATCAGAGTGATGAAAATTGCAAGTAAACTGAAGTAAAGAGTTATACTCGTGTCATATAAACCCCTTACTCTGATTATGAAAAGTAATGGCATTATTGGTGCGCAGGCAAACGTTGTCACTGATAACAACTTGAGGTTCTGTTAGCAGATATTTTCTTCAGTAACACTCAAGGTTCTGCGATTCAGTCTTATGAGTGACATTTTCATACATGACTTGTGGTTGAAGATGAAGACGTTACCTCTTCTTTAATGAAAGTGTGACGGCCCTCCAGTGAAGACTCTGTTGGGAATTCAGACAACCATCCCATGAGCTCGAGGCCAATCTGTAAGTCTATATTTAATGAAGCCGTGACCAGGGAACATTTGGCTGCCGGCGCTTTGGATTATCAGGCGAGGGTGGAACAAGACGTTTAATATTAAGCAACTAGAAACCATGAAAATTACCCAAAGACAGAGGTCTGGCATGCTGAAACAGGTGCCGCACACAGTGACGGGAGATAAGACACGCACACATACACACGCTCCCTTTCCCATTCTCTCCTTCCCAGCATGCATCTCAATGCAAATTGGATTCCCAAAGATGAGTGCCGATGGACATAAGACGTAAATTCATTCCTCCACACAAACCGTGGTGTTAATATGCATGACTGCCACCAGCCAGCCGAAGACGGGATAAAACTTGCCCGGGATGGACAAGTTATATGGGTTTCTGTTTCAACTTAAATGTCTGACATCACATTCAAAATCTGGAATTTCATTTCTTATTTTATTTTAACCTGCAAATACTAAAGAATTCTTATAGTCTTTTCCATGCAAATGAATGAATGGAGAATGAGGCTTTCAAGTTCCAAAAAGGAATGAAAATCATTATAAAAGAGTCAAAAATGTGGTCCATAAGACTTTCTTGCATGAATCCTTTGTGAACCGGATCAACTGAATCATGGAAATGAACTGACTCAAATGAACAAAAGTCTAACAAATCATGAACAAATCATTCAGACTGGTTTTGTGAGCAAGATCAACTGAATCACTGAAAAGATCTTCCTCAAAAGAACCAAATCAGTTCATTTAGAGAACAAATCATTCAGGCTGGTTTAGTGAATGGAATTAACTGTTGACCTGGATCAACAGTATCGTGAAAATTATCTGACTGATGAAAAGAAGTCTAACAAATCATGAACAAATCATTTTGTGAGCTGGATCAACTGACTCTTTGAAAAGATCTGACTCAAAAGAACCAAATGAGTTCATTTAGAGAGCAAACCACTCAGACTGATTTAGTGAACAAGATCAACTGGCCCATTGAAAATACCTGACTCGGTCAAAAAACTGAATCAACGTAGTCATATTAGTGAGCAAATCATTCAGAACAGTTCTGCGAACTGGAACAAAATCAGACACAAAAGAATCAAATCAATTCAATTAGTGAACAAATCATTCAGACTGATTTAGTGAATTGGATCAACTGAATCATGAAAATGATCTGACTCAAATGAACAAAAGTCTTACCCATGAACTAATCATTTAGACTGGTTTTATGAGGTGAATCAACTGACTCATTGAAAAGATCTAACTCAAAAGAATCAAATCAGTTGAATTAGTGAACAAATCACTGAGACTGGTTTTGTGAGCTGAATCAACTGACGCATTGAAAAGATCTAACTCAAAAGAATCAAATCAGTTGAATTAGTGAACAAATCACTGAGACTGGTTTTGTGAGCTGAATCAACTGACGCATTGAAAAGATCTAACTCAAAAGAATCAAATCAGTTGAATTAGTGAACAAATCACTGAGACTGGTTTTGTGAGCTGAATCAACTGACGCATTGAAAAGATCTAACTCAAAAGAATCAAATCAGTTGAATTAGTGAACAAATCACTGAGACTGGTTTTGTGAGCTGAATCAACTGACGCATTGAAAAGATCTAACTCAAAAGAATCAAAGCAGTCCAATTAGTGAACAAATCTTTCAGATCAGTTTTGTGACTCAATCGTGTGATCAGACTCAAAAGACAAATTGTAGTCTTGTGTGAACCTCTTTTATGATACTTTTCCGTGCATTCATTTCCATTGTATTGAAAAGAGTAGCCAGGAATATATACAAAAATGCAGGGTTGTAAAATGCAAGCATTTTCACTGGCTTCTCAGATTTTGGGCTCCACTGTACGTGGCTGAACACCCTCTTGGCTGTGTGCTGGTTTTTGACACGTCACAGGTCTAAGAACTCTCTTCTGTTGGGGTCCGCTGACCATTCGCACACTGTGACCTATAGTGGAAATGCAGGAAGGACCATTTTTCTGTTTTTTTTCTTCCTACAGAGACTGTCTCGCTCACCATTTCATGTGTGTTTTTGAGCTAACAACGTTTTATCACAGCACAACAGGCCCCTAATCCTCCTGTACAACAAACAGGCTTTCAGAAGCGGACACATGCAAGAACTACTAATCAAAATGCAGCAGGCTACACCGCCGCCGAGCTCACACACTCGTGCTAACATCACAACCACACGCTTCCACATACTAATGAGAATATACTGTACTCTGACCTCACATTGCCACACGAACTGACTATATACAAGCAATGCAGTCTGGAAGCATGAGCACACGATCATAATTCACCCCTGCACTGACGTTCACTGCGATCATCTGCATATTTTCACGTTTTTACAAACCACCTTTGAAATGCAGCAACGGAATATCTGTTTCTCTTTACACGTTTCATTATCCCGAGGAAGATGCGCACTGCTGTTTCCCATCTATCTCTTGCGCTCCCCCTCTCTAGACACGCAGGGGAGATCAAGTGCGGAATATACTGCTCAATGGCCGATAATCCCGCACATTAAACCACAGGCTTGAACTAATACCATATCAAATGCTTCGCTATTTTGATCCAGCATCCCGCAGTAATTGTCTTATTTCAGAAGATCAAAACTGCATGGAAAATGCATGCAGTTCCTTACCGTCAGTTTGGATTGTAAGAACGAACAGGAGATACGTTTAATGGTGCAATCAGAAGAAAACAATCTGAAAGAGAGAGGCCAAAGATTTCTAACTGCTTAATACATAAATCTTACACATAACGAACTATATATATATATATATATATATATATATATATATATATATATATATATATATAGGAAAAAATACAATAATCTATAACCACTCAAAAAGTACTTCTATTTTTCCTTAAAAAAAAAAAAATAATAATAATATATATATATATATATATATATATATATATATATATATATATATTTAACAATGATGTTAAATGAGAGTGACACAGAAGAGAAGATATTGTTGATTAAAGTTGTGATTTGTGTTTTGTTTTTGCGCACAAAAATCATTCTTGTCGCTTCATAAAATTAAGGTTGAACCACTGCAGTCACGTCGACTTTTCAAACAATGTCTTTAGTACCTTTCTAAAACTAAATTTAATTAGACTTTTAAAGACAGATTTTCATTGTGGTCCCACACTTTTAAACCCCACAGCAAACTCAAAAAATGAATTCATTACCCTTAGTTTAACTGAAGAAAGTTCTTACACACAATTTAATTCATTCAAAAATTATGGAAGCTTGTTTAAAAGATAATTGCAGATTTTTATCTCACAATTCTGACTTTTTTCTCAGCATCGCGAGTTATAAACTCAGAATTGCGTCAAAATACTTCATCTGACCTTATAACACCCAATTGTGACTGCATTTCACGTATCTGACTTCATAATTCGCAATTGTGAGTTTATATCACGCAATTCTCAGAAAAATGTCAGAATTGAGAGACGTAAACTCACAATTGACTCTTCGCAAACAGTTTGATTGACAGGCGATCTGACCAATCATAACCCCAAATCTGCCATTTTATCCGACAAAGCAGTCATGGGAGTTAGTAGATTAACGTTGGTGAACTTGAACTTGAAAAATTGTGCGTACTCACGTCTTTCCGCGCTTGAAACAACATTCCTTCTGATGTTCATTCATGTTTATTTGATGCTATAAATGAACTAGTATGAAGAGATGATCGGTTCACGAGGAGCTACAGCGATCTGTCACCACACATTAAAGAGACACTATATGTCATTTATTGTTTAAACTTCTTTAAAAAAAATTACAATATTTTAAATATGAAACTATTTCATACGTGGTCAGTGTCCACTTTGCTCCACGATGTATTTTTCACTGTGTGAGGACATGATGTGTGGCGTGAGAGAGTTGTCGGGCTTAGCAACAGGGGGCGGGTTTTGCGAAGGGTCGAAAAATGTCAGAACTGTGAGATAAAAAGACCTTTATTACCTTTATTCAGTAAAGGAAACAAGCTTCCATACAAAATAAATCCGTTTAATTGGGTTAACCCAATATAGTTAGTTTAGATCAAACTAATTTACTCTAGTATGTTTAACTATATTACATTTCTGTCAAACTAAACTTCTTATGTTGGCCGAACCATTCTGTTTTTTTACTAATTTACTGAGATGTACTTAATTTCCTTATGTTTAAACCAGCAGTTCCATTCATCATTATACACAATGTATGTAATGAACAAATAAGTAAAGCCTGGTGTCAGTATTGACATTAGTATAGATCACTGAGTGCCCACAGCCTAAACAAGCACCACTCTTCTGCATAATGGTAACAACAAACTCCTCTAAATGTCCAACATTAAACACTAACATGTCTTTCCCTTTACTCAAAACACTCCTTGTGCACTTTACTCTCCTAATGCAGTCCCTTGCAAAGCATGCTGGGAACTACAGATCCACAGCCCAGTTATTTATGCCAACAAAAATGATTCATGTAGATTTAACGCAAATGAATTATGTAAAATGCAGTTTTAAATATATAAGGATGATTTAACACACTGAAATGAAGTTTGCTCATTTTAATTAATAAACTGAACAAGAAGCATTTTTTTTTGAGTGTATATTAATGGGAACTAGATTATTAAGCTTGTGTATTTAACATAAAAACACGCAATACTTGCGTCAGTCTTTCTTTGAAACAAAACACAAAGCCTTACTAATGAAAATGGCACAAGTGTTGCTTGTTAAATGCGTTATATTGGCTGAAACGCTCAGCATCGTACCTGCTTTCGAGACCGCCTGGATCACCAGAATTGATCTGTGAGATTAGTCGCCTCTCACTGCATTTGTATAACTATAGTATGCAAGTACCACGCTCTCACAAACATAAAGAACAACAATATATATATCACAAAGCTGTATTACTTACTACATACGATGTAGACGTGTTAAAAACATTGCGAATAATTGAAATGCAGCCTGACGAATTAAAAAAAAACAGTAATTCTACAGTGTAAGTAAACCGATTCACCTCTCGTTGCTAGCCAAAAGAAAATATCTATTAGAAATGACCCCAGAACTGAAAAGGTGCATGCTTTTGTGGATGACATTTGCTCTGGTCCTGTATCTGATTTCTGTGGGGCCCTTGGAGTCACTGCAGGATGGAGAGCAGACAAATAAAATAATAAAATCTTGAAGAGCCATAATTACACTGAGTGGCCCCAAGTCGGGGCATTAATCATTATAAACAGCCATGACAGAAAAATCAAACCACTTCTCCTGTGTACCCAGGCCAATACACCAGAAAAAAAGAGAGAAAAGTATAAGAGAAAGAGAGACAAAATAAGTGAAGCTGCAGTTCTGGTGTCTAAGCTGTCTTGTTCCAAACCTGTATGACTTTCTTTCTTCTGTGGAACACAAAAGAATATATTTTGAAAGACAATGGCATCCACACAACACTGAAATTCATTGTATGAACAAAACACACTGGGACATTTTTTCTAAATATGTTTGTTTGTGTTCGACAGAAGAAAGAATGTAATGCAGGTATGGAATGAGTAAATGCACTAAATGATGACAGAATTTTCATTTTTGGTTGAACTATCCTTTTAAAACGTGTTGTTCCTGTAAATGTGAGGAACATGGAATGTTAGAACCTCTTAACATGAAAGTTATGGACCCACATGTACACTACCACCTTTTTTTTTCTAAAATAAATGAATACTTTTATTTAGCAAAGACACATAAAATTGATCGAAATTGATCCGCAAATCAGCATATTAGAATGATTTCTGAAGGATCATGTGACACTGAAGACTGGAGTAATTCAGCTAGGCCATCACAGAAATAAATTATATTTTAAAATATATTCAAATAGAAAACATGTATTTTAAATTGTAATAATATATCACTAATTTACCAATTTTACTGTATTTTTGATTAAATAAATGCTGCCTTGGTGAGCATAAGAGACTTTTTTTCATGTTTTTTTTTTTTTCTTCAACCCTAAACTAGTGTCAATGTTGATAGTGTAAATGCATTTTCCTCACACAAAGCTAACAAATTAGAAAAAGTGAAATATAGTGTACTAGTCATACTTTTTTTTGTCTTTATTGGGGCATAACAGCTGTCCCCATCCACTTTCACTGTACGTAAAAGAGCAGCCTGGACATTGTGCTAACTATCTACTTTTGTGTTCTATGGAAACAATAACATCTTACAATTTTCAAGTGACATGGCCGTTTCATTTTTTACGTGAACGATCCTTTTAAACGTCAATTGGTCGCCCTTTCATTGAACAGAAGCATAGGAATTTAGATTCTAACAGAGACAAAAAGACAAAACCATCAACTCGAAGGAGTGCATTCAGCTACCTCAGCCCTTTGAATGTGCATACATGCATGTTCTGTCAGCGTTTACATACGTGTTCAATGTACAAGCCTTGATGTCTGCTGAGATTTCGGACAAAGATCTCTACGGCTGCTATAATCTTCTCTCCATGGCTGTCACTCAAAATCTAAGCAACCTTGAATCCATGACAACATCCCAGAGACACATCTGTACTTGCAGAACCTTGATAAACCATGTGACAACTTTCTTCCCTTCAGTGAAAAGACTCAGAGGCACAATACGACACAACTGCCTTTCATTCCACTAAATCGTGTGAATAGAATTCAGCTTCGGTAAAAAAAAAAGCTCTTTAAGTTTCAAGGCCTCATGCTGCTTAAAATAAGACAGAGGTACAATTCTGGAATAGAGGCAGGCATGACATTCACTGAATCATGGAAAATGAATGTTGGTTTTGTAAAAATTGATTTGAATCTCATGCAGTCAATAAACCCACTGACTTCATAGTACATGCTTTTGGACACAATATCTCTCAAAGGAAAAAAAAAAACAAACAAATCCAGCGCCTAACTACAGACATATACGGGAAAAAACATAAAAGTTTAAAATGGCAAATCAAAAGCTTCTATTCGAGAAATGTTTCGTAGGCCGCGGCTGAACATGATTGCAATCCAGAGAAGTGCACGAAATCAGTTTGCCTGAAAGAGACTTAATAAATTAAAGTCTGAACGGAGGATATTAACCCTGTTTGATAAATGAACAGGGATATTGTCTGTCAGCTTGGCCATTAGTTCTATTCACCAATTACTTTTCTGGTGCACAAGGGAAGTCACAAGCACCGGCCCTTGGGTTCCCTCCTCGAACGCTGAATGAACGCAGGCCAACAAACAAGTCTGAAATTAGACCACGCAATATATTTGTCACCCTCAGCGATAGGGATAAAAATTCACTTGGACGTAATTGTTATTGGATTGAGGGTCTCGGCATTGGCTTTGATTCATTATCTTAAATGTCTATAGCACTAGGATTATAACCTATGGGTGAAGTTTCCAACCTTTTCTGCCAACAAAACTTGTATGATCGACACTACTTGAGTGTCTACTTGACATACCCTTAATATATAAAAAAATAATAATATTAATAAAATGAATTACTGAATAATATAATATAATACAATATAATATAATATAATATATAAGGTACCTAAATATTTAAAGTAATTAAAATAATAATAAATATGAATTAAATGAATAATAATATAATTTACATTATTATTATAAGTTATTTATTTCATTTAAGAACAAAAAACTGTTCTTAAACATAGGAAACATATATCATATGGTTTAAAGAACCATATAAAAAAGGATTTTCCTCGTTCAATAACTCCTAAATAAACTATTATGCTCAAGGTCGTTCATCTTACATCTTTTCAATAAAACATTTGGTGCAACAATATAAAAATGCCTTTAGTAAACTCTCCAAAGTCAACAGAGAACAAAGCTAAAGACAAACTTTTTAAAACAAAAAAAGTCAAAACTAACAAATTAATCGCCCTTGTGGCTAAGGTCTAGCAGTCGGCACACTATCTGACACGTTGAGCATGTAGTGCCCAAATTTCCTGATGCATTTATGCACCTATTACAACATTTTAAATCTCTATCGTCATATTAAAAGTAGCAACAAAAAAAAAAACCTAAATCGAGAAGGCTAAATCTCTGACAGACGCTTTCAGAGGCTCATCATCTGACGTCTACTTTAAGTACCGGATGAAACAACTCAACATTATCAGCACACAGCCCAACAAACACATCCTGCATGCTTAATAAAAGTATATGAAGCAGTTAAAATTGCTGACATAAAGATTTAGTAGGCTGCACTTCAAATAGACCAGAAACCAGAGCGGTCGGCTCATTGATCATCAGCCGTCACCGACGAAAACATGAAGAAAAAAAACAGTAAGAAACACTCATCCACCCCGATGTCATGCTTTATAGGGAGTAAAGCACCCAAAGACATGATGAGTTTGATCAAATTAGTAGACTAAAGAGATCTGTGAGGCACAACTTATTTGCCCTTTCAGCCATGCAAAAGGTAGTGAGAGGCGCTTTGATCTCCCAATTAAACGGGTATATTTATAAATGTAAACATGTAGCTGAAACTAATGAGCCCGGGCGATTGGTCTTTTCCTTTTTTTTTTTTTTTTTTAACACGAGATGAAGCCCCCCCGATCGGCACCACCTCAGCTAATTTGCTTGTTAAATAAACACAAATCACTGGACTGTGACTGTTGTTCTACATGTCAGTTCTGTCTAGCTATTGTTCTATTGAGTTTTGCTTTTTCATACAAACTAAGTAGTAAACTACTTGCTCCCGCACCATTTCTTGGTTCGTAATTTATTCAAATTAAACTGAAGGAACACAAAAGATGCACGTACAAAACATGATTGTTTACAGCTTTTTTTACCTTTCTTTTTATTGTTTTGTGGCCTTTTGGATCTCTTTTTTTTTCTTTTTCTAAAGAGAATGCATTGGTCTGTGACTTCCTCTGACGGAGGAAGTGATAAATGTGATTCTTTGTCCATTCATTCTTTAGATGTGGCAGTTACACTGAGGTTACGGAAGCGGTGCAGTCTTTTTCTAAAAGTTGCGGATTTCACCTTTGACATTTCGTGAATTGATCCGCCGGTAGTGCTCACTGCGTCTTGGCTGACTTGAAGAAGCAGTGATTGAACAGTGACTCCGTCCCTATCTCCGTTTGTATTGATTAGATGACAGGATAGATTGAGGGAATCGTCTTGTCGTGAATCACGTCTCTCCGTTTCAGGCGGCTCTTATCAGTATAAGCCCAAACAAAATGCCAGTGACGAGACGGCACAGTTTACATGCGACATGATCCTCGATTTGCACTTGTTCATAGGGTTCTGAGGAAAAAATACACATATATATATATATATATATAATTAAATCACAGTGTGCTGCTGTGGTAACACATTCTCTTGACACATCTATGCCTGTTTTCACAGGCAAGGCTTAAGCTTTATCCCAGACTAAAATGCATGTTTGAGCTGTTTTACCTGAAATCAACTTGCACTGATATATCTTAAAGCGATAGTTCACCCAACAAAGAAAATTCTGTCGTCATATACTCACCCTCACGTTGTTCCAAACCTGTATGAATTTTTTTCTTCTGTTGAACACAAAAGCAGATATTTTAAATATCCAGACAAGTTGGTGGGACCCACTGACTTCCACAGTAAGAAAAAAATTCTATGGAAGTCAATGGGTGCTGTCAAATTTATGGTTACCAACATACTTTAAAATATCTTCTTTCATGCTCAACAGAAGAAAGAAACTTATATAGGTTTGGATCAACATTTTGGTAAGTAAATGATTTTGATAAATCATTTTTGGGTGAACTATCTCTTTAAAATATATTGTTTTGTCTTTTTCTTTTTCGAAGGCACGTTTATAAAAGCTAAATGTCCTAATTTAACTAAGGACTAATCCTGACTTAATCCAAGCCCTGTCTGTGAAACCAGGCCTTAGTGCTTAACTTTGCCTAAATTGAACTAAATTCATGAACGTATCTATTTACAGAAATTGCAACAGATGCCAAATTAGTCCAGCACTGTTTAAAGATTACAGGTGACATTCATACATTTAAATGTGGCTTAAATGTCAAAATACCTTGTAGGTATAAATTAGTTCAAACATGCCGATTTAAGATGGTTGGCTAATTAGGATTCTGTGT
>CM076065.1:6290000-6455000 GCA_038088235.1 Zacco platypus
GAAGCCTACGAATCTTTCTCTCATTCCATAATTAGTCCGAAACAGGCCAAATGTATCAATCACATATCTAACAGTCCTGTAATTTGTGTGATGCGTTCAAAAAAAAGAAAAAAAAAAGGAAAAAAAGTCGCTTGCGAAAAATGGATGTAGGGCCAACGGGTCGTGCGGAAGACAACATCCTTCGCCCTCTTTTTCAAAACGAGTAGCAAGAAAACAACACGTTTTCATATGCTATACAGTTCATTAATCCTAATTAACGGTCACAGAGCTTTGTTAGGCACTTCTCCACCGGTCTAGCACGCAACTGAGCTAATTAGTGATGCCGAGCACAAACGATGAGACCCAGAAGCGTGAAGATTCTCATATTCGTAGACAATCCTCTGAGCATCTCAAATTCTATCAATAGCATGAGGCGGTAATGTTGCGATAGGGGGGCCGCCGATGAGAAAAAAAAAAAAAAGCACAGGATATTAAAAAAAGAGAAATCCCCTGTGTTTAAGGTGGGTGATAGCGGCGTAGCGGCTGTTCATTCATATTGACATTAAGAACTTCTTTATCTTTTTTTCCCCAAAGAAAAGCCCCCTTACAATCTCTCCCACTGAGCACACAATAAAGAATAATATGATTTCTGTTTACAGAGATATCAGGTGGTATTTCAGCATATGCTGGCGGGCGATACATGCAACAGTATATTACAGCCCAATCTGGCATCTACAAATGTCAAGAGTAAAGCACGACTCGGAAGAGAATGGGGCGGGGGTGCTCGAGCTAGAAAGTTCGCGCAGACAACTTTGCAGGCGATCGACGGTCGTCAACTTCCTCTTTCAGGCAGGAAAGAAGGTTGTCAGAGCGGGAAGATAATGCGTTCTTAAGCAAAACATCCAGATGGTGCACCGAGCTCCCAAGGTAAACCGAAGCCGGTGCAATTTCCAGCTTCTATTGTAACGTTTCGAGCCGCCTCTTCCCTCCCACCGCCGTTTGTCTCTGGAAATAAAAAGCTGACCTTTTCCAAAGGGCCGGCGCACAGTTTATAAAAGCAGAAATGGAGGCAGGTGACAGGCGTCTATAAAACAGGAACAGCTACATCACTCACTCACACATCAGAGCAGGAGAAACATCATTTACACACTTCACATGCTGTCCCTCACTGTCTGAAATCAGCCGAGTGCCGAGGACCATGGGTCGGAATAAACAATTTGACTCAATCTTCCCCGCTCCTGCCTCCTGTCAGTAGCATATGGAACTCGCTGCGTTACTATAGCGATGTCCATCACGAGTTTGAGTGCTTGTCTTTTATTTTTAATCTTATTTTTTTTAGCATTCATTTATTTTCTTTTAATATCCCTGGTGCTGCTAATGAGTGGAAGGCAGCCAACACGGAACAAACATATGCTCCTGATTAATACTGACGTTGCTAAAAAAAAAAAAAGAGAGAGAGAATATTTAAAGTTAGTTTATGAATTGCAACAATTATAAGTTTGATTTTTGAAGAATAATTAAAACTATTTGAGTTCATGTTCATTTTAGTGGCAACGTTTATAATCATAATTCGTAACCACACTTAAATAGCTTAAAGCACAGAATAAAGACAAGGTGAGAATAACATCTGTCACGGTGTCATATCACCTTTGTCTCGACAGCTTCATCTGTTAACTGTTCTTTAATTAAAAATAATGAAAGTCTCATAAAAATATACTATACTTGCTACCGGAGAGATTGAATGAAACATGAAGGAAAGCAAGAACACAAATGAGATCTCTCATGACATCTCTGTTGTTTCTAAATGTGATTAAATGGAGTGCAAATGCTTTTATCATGCTTTTTCTGCCGAGGCCCCTGTAATCGCACGAGTCTCCTGTAAAGTTTCAGAAGAGGTCTCAAATCACTGCTCAGATTTGTCAAGACATCGCAGCATGCAATCAAAAGCAATTTCAATATGAAATCAAACATTACTTATCTAATTCTTCCAAAACCAGATTATATGATCTTCAGTTTAACACTGAAATCAAAAGTGACCTTTTTTAATGTCTTGACAATCACTTTTTCTCGTTAAATATACTGTTTCAAATGGACTTATTTTAACAAATCTAAAAAGAGGAATGAAAAGAGTGAATGCTGTTTCCTGTTCACCTTAATGCTACAGATAAACGCTCTTATTGTGTAATCGATTATTTGATTTGTGTTTATTTTTATTTCTCCATAGGAATCTGAGAAGACACATCAAAGACAATGGCAATATTTAAATGAAACATTAATGAGAACACGAATAAATTTTCGGAGCCAAGTATTTTCAAACAATGTTATTGTTAACTAAAACTATTAAAAATTGTTTTTGCGAATTGAAATAAAGATAAACTAAAATAAAAAGCTGAAGAACAAAATTAAATAAGCTGATACTAAAATTACTAACACTTAAATGGAAATAAAAATAAATTAGAGGGATAGTTCACCCAAAAATGAACATTTTGCCATTACCGACAGTCAAGTTGTTCCAAACCAGTTTGAGTTTCTTTCTTCTACTGAACCCTTTTTTGAAGAAGACATTTTGAAGACTGTTGGTAACCAGACGGCTGACTACAGCCATTGACTTCCATAGTAGGAAAATAAATACTATGGGAGTCAATGGGTGCCATCAACCTTATGGTTACCAACATTCTTCAAAATATCTTGTTTTGTGTTCAATAAAAGAAAGAAACTCTTGCAGGTTTGGATAAAGGTGAGTAAACGATGACAGAACTTTCATTTTTGGGTGAACTATCTCTTTAAATTTAAAATGTAACATATAAAAAGCAAATTAATTCAAATTAAAATTAAAACTGAAAAATAAAAAGCCAATCCAAAATATTAATAAATACTATAACAGTATATAAATAATACTAAAATAATACTATTTTAAACTTAGGTCTATCCTACAGAAAAAAATATAATTAAAATAAGACACTAAAATAAACATATCCTTTTTTTTTTTTTTTTTATAAAAACTGTCATATCCGGAGGTCCTTTGCATTAAAACTTTGAAAACCCAGAGGTATGATAAAGCAACTTCTGAAGATATAAAACCAAAACCAGTTTGTTTAGCATTATGTGTGCTGTTCTTGCTAAGTACCTTGTCCAATGAAAATGTTTTGGTGAGGGCGAAACCCCAGCCCTGCTCGAAGGCCCTGCGGATCATGGCAGCGCTGGTGGTGGGTGGAGCACTGGCCAGCCCGAACGGGTTGGGGAACGTGATGCCGCACATCTTCACGCTGATGTCCACCGTGTCAATGGGTGAGTAAAAGAGGGGCAGCTGGGGAGGGCCGCCGACCGTCCGCCCAAAGATGGACTGTAACAACAAACAATCACAGCACACATTTAAGACTTCGAAGGCATTTTCTTACTTTGTGAGGAGGAAAATTGGCTGCATTCACACAGACAAAGCTCTGAATCCCAGCGGAAAGCTCACGGTCGTTCTGAATGCAAGTTTCTGAAGGTTACTCTGGTGTTACGGTCTGCCACACGTGTGCATTTAAAGCTACAATGGTGCGGCAGATCGCAGTGAGATTGCCGAGTGTGTTTGTGCGCCGAATTGTTTATCTATTCACATCGTGGCACAAAAGCAGCAAATAGCAGTCATACATCAGCTCTCTCTCTAATGAGCCTCACGTTTATCAAACACGTATGATTGCCCTTGTGGTGATGTCACAGCCGCATAATGAACGAGGGGGTGTCAAGTGAAGAGAAAATGAGAGCAGGAACATGACAGCCCACATCCTCCACAGAGAGGCCTCGTCACGGGGAGAGAGGGGAAGCTAGCGAGAGAAACACCCGAGACAAACATCTAATGCCGAGGGACGTTCCTGAACCCACTCGAGCCCTGACGGATGTGCTGTAGTTGTCAAACACTTTGTACATCCAGATAGATCTTTGGCAAATGATATGCTATTGATTTTTCTTTTTTCAGAAGCACTTGAGGTAATTAGCGTCTAAGATATGATAGAATGATACAATATGACACGTTGTGATAAGACATGAACAATATGATTATTTGAGGGATAATTTGCGCAACACAAATTCTGTCACATTCACTCACCCTCGTTTCGTTCCAAAGCGCTATGACTTTCTTTTTTCTGAGGAACGGGAACACAAAGAAAAGTTCTGAACACTGCTTTTTACATGCAATGGCAGAGAAACTGGACTAAAACTAACAAGCTTCGAAAAGCACCATAAACTGATCATAAAAATTCCATCTGACTTCTTAATACAATAGACTTGTGTGATAAACAGACCAAAAATGTGCTTTGTTATTCACTGATGATCTTTCCCTCCAGCGATCTGTTCACCACAGCGACCTGATCATTGAATCGGTGAGTTGAACTTAAATGATTAGTTCACTTCAGAATTAAAATGTCCTGATAATTTACCCTCATGTCATCCAAAATGTCTTTTTTCTCCATATAGTGGACTACAATCACACTGTTAAGGTCACACGTGATATATGTGGAAGTACCAATCCAGTGTCTACAAAGCAAACGTCAAAGATGTAGTTTTCCGCCCGACACGGTACTTCCGCCCACTTACGTGATCTTTCCAACGTGATTACGTAATGTGTGGCGCAGAGCTAGTGCAAGATGAGCACTTGTGGTTAAAAAGTATATACATTTTTATTATTTTTTTTTTTTTAGAAAATGACTGATCGTTTCACTAGATAAGACCCTTATTCCTAAGAAATCCCGATGGCAAAAACTGAATAAAAAAAATACTTCTCTGAAAAAGTGGGCGGTCACTGTTGCACTCTGTTGTGATTGGTCATGTATTCCTTGCATGTACTTGACCATTGATAGTCAGCAAGGCAACAGAATCTAAGGCTAAAACTAAGCTAACACTGCTATTTTTCTATTTGCAAGCAATTTTATTTCTTTAAGGAAACACAAACCTAGTTTATTTGATTGAGAAACATGTGAAACATATATAAAAATATGAGTAATATTAAACGCACAGGGACAAGTACATCAACACACCTCAGAGTTCTCAGGTGGGACTTGTTTTGAGCTGATCCGAGAGCTGTTCTTACATTAGTCTTGCAATCTTTCTGCAAATGACTCTATTCGTTCCCTCAGCTGCGGTCCATTACCGTAAAAACAACAACGCAATCTGTTGCCTTCCCTTGAACACTACATGGTAATTTCATCAGCAAATAAACAGTTATCTCTGCTTTGCTCTGGCCACAAACATGGACAGACTATTAACCCCTCGCTGACCCAACACTGCTGGAGAAGAGCTGCACTTAACTGTAAGATTCCCCCATATGGAGGTCAAATACCTACAGGAGCTTCACCCCTTGTGTCTTCGAGCACTCAACGAGACATTAGACGGACCATTTACTTAGAATTTAATGCTATTACGGTAGAGGTCAGATTTCCAATGCCTTCATGATTCTGGTCAAATAAAATATGTTTTACACAATGTCAAAAAGTTATCCATAGTCTTATATGTGAATACAAGTGCTTATTAGTGTGTTATAAATGTTTGTTTTGGTCATTTTTCATCAACATAAAAAAAAAAAACCAGACATCAAGAAAAATTCTCTACAATTTCCAAGAACAATAAATAAATAAACAAAGAAATTGATCAAATATATAATTAACAATTAAGCAAATAAATATTATAAACTTTATTAATAAGAATACAACATACTTTTTATTATTAATATTAATATTATTATTATTATAAATAAATCTTGCTTTTCATTATCCAATCAATCAAATTCTAGTTTTCCAGTTGATTATTTCCAGCTGAATATTATGTTTCACTTGGAAATAAGACACTTTATAAAATTACTTTGTTCATATTTCTTTACTGTCAAAAATGAAGGTAGGTATTTTATCCATCGGGAATTTATTTATTTTTTTTTTTTTAGAAAACCATGAACTGATAATCATGCACAATATAATCTTGCATATCCAGACCTTCAGACTGACAGCAGAAAATCTGGATCGCAGCTTTCATTGGCCAAGGACCGTCTGACCGTCAACTAGAGCAACCAATCACAGTTTGTTTTGTTCTGTGCCATGTTTAGAGGTGCAAAAATGTAAAGCCGATGTCCCTGCAGAAACAGACAGGCATGTACAGTGGCATAACTTTGTTTAAAAAATTCCATACCCTAATGGCTTGCTGTTAAGCATGTCAGAGGTTCAGGGTTCTAATCTGCCTTTGTATATTTTATTTCTTAAGTTTTTTCTCATTAAACCAAAGATGTTCATCAGTGACTGAATATCAAGAGCAACGACAAGTTTGTGTGCATTTCACCAGAACGCATAAAGTGTCCGCAACGGCGTTAAGCAATAAGATCGTGTCTTATTCAACAAATTAATGAAATTAATACTCTGATAGTCAATTTGGGATGTTTCATTTGTATTAGGTTTCAAAAAGTGGGGAGGACATGTCCCACCCGTATCATCCACAAATTACGCCTAATGGGTGTGCATCTAATAAATTATTAATTCAAGAGCGTTGTGTAAGTTTAAAAAATATCCAGCATTTATTCGATCCTGAGAAGAGCTCATTGTCACAGTTGTAAACACAACAGCTTTCTTCTTCCATGAGGGGGTTTGGCTTTGCGATGGCTTTGTTTCCAGGTGGACTGTTAAAGAAGTCTCCTGGAAATCCGGCAGAATTCAACCAATCAGATGAAGACTTCCAGTGTTTCCCATTCTGTGTGCCTTATGTATCAGACGTTCAGTCAGAGGCTGAGATTATGCCCAATATGACAAGAATGTGTATAAAGTAAACAAGGTCAATTTAAAGTAATCTGCAATGAACAAAAAAAGCAAAACACTCACTCATACACGGCCACCTTTTGTATCTGTCATATAGTCATGCAAAGAGTCAGTGTTTTGTCACACATATCTCCATAATTACATAATACATGTCATGGCTCTTTAATTTCTGCCTGGATACTGATAGTTTTATTGGTGCATGGGTTTGATGGGTTTAGCAGCATGCACAGCCACTGATGTCACTGCAGGGTCTCAGCCTGCGTGTGTGTGTGTGTTTGACAGGCAGGGGGCCTCTATAAGCCCCTCTCAGGAGCCCAGGCTGATCTGGCTCAGCTAACGGGACAATCCGAAGTGCTCTCTCTCCCTCCCTGACCTCCCTCCTTCACTCTCCACAGTTACTTTGCTGGTAGCAAACTAATTAAGCCGAACAAGCTCGTATCGCCAGTGCCTCTGAGGTGAGATTTACGGAATAATCCTATGCGGAACAGCGTTCTCGCTGTGTGGGCCCCGGCGAGCGGCTCTGCAGAATGAAGCCACAGGAAGACCATTGTCCTACCGCCCGCTATAATGCTAATTTATTCCTTATTGTGCTCTGATTACTCATAAACATACTCATATTGAGAGGCTTTTGTATCCTGCGGTGTCACAGCTCACTCTTTGTAGAGCGCATGTAAAGCTCTCATCTACATAATTAATCAGCACTCCAAATCCTCCTTTTCCATTGGGTTTTGTGATCTTAACACGGGACATAATCAGGGCAACATCTGTTTCGGTCTCATCAGCACAAAAGCAAGTGTTTTCAAATGTGAACGTGTCGAGGAAATGAACTTGGGTGTGTGTTTACGGTGCCAGATCTCAAAATATTGTCATTTGGGCAGCTGACATGACATCTCACAGCAGGGATAGCAAAGTATTATAAATGACATTTTCAATAATTATTACCTGATTATTATGTGTGTAGCTTGTATAACCTCATCTTAAAGGGTTAATTTGCCAAAAAATACATATTGTCAACTTTTACTCATCGTCATATCGCTACACAATTGTATGATTGTTGTTTTGTTTTTTTTAATTGCATGAGGAACACAAAAGCATGGCTTTTTTCATACCTACGGGGCTATCAGGCTCCAAAAAGAACAAAAAAGAACCATGATATTAGTCTCATATACATTTCATATTTGCCTATTAAAGTCATACACCTAAAAGGGTCATTTTTGGCAGAAAACAAAAGCTTTCAAATCTTATTTGCATGTAAACATCGTGCCTCGAGATGCTTCACAGCAGAATGTACATCAATAATATCAAACGTCATTGGTTTATATGCGTCTCGTGACCAATTACAGCACATTTGAACACAAGTGCAAATGAGATTCAAGAGCTACATCAAGAAGGAAGATCTTCATACTTTCATCACACAAAAACGTATGGCTTATGAAGAATTGGTTTATATGGAGTGCTTTTTGGAGCTTTTGCAGGGTTTTTTCACTATATTCAATATAGCAAGTCAGATATTGTGCGAAACATCAGCAGAAACAAAACGATTTGGTACATTATCACATGTGTGACAATTTTCATTTATTCCTTTTAACTTTTTTCCTGATGTTCAAATTCTAATGTTATTTTTTCAACTACTCTAGAAACAAAGAAAGAAAAGTACCTGTAAGTATCTGTGTATGTGCCAGGAGGCCTGTTTCCCATCATTGACTGCTTCCACGGTGGTATTGGCCAGACCGGCCACATCGCCCCCAGCGAACACCCACGGCTCACTAGTCTGCATACTCTCTGGGTCCAGCTCAGGAAGCCCCCATCTGTTTAACCTGATGGGAACCATGGCCTCGATCACTGGAGAGAGAGAGAGAGAGAGAGAGCGAGAGAGAACTGATAAAGAAAGGGTAAATTCATGAGGAAAGAGGCAACATGCAGGAAAAAGACCTGCGGAAAAAGAAAAACCTGATAGACTGGAAATGGCAAGAAAATAATATGAAGTCACTGACAAGACAAATGGAGAGAGTTTCTTTTTCTTTTTGCGAGGTTAATGTAACATCTCCTGGTGCATTTCATTCACTGTTAGTAACGTTAGCAGGAGGATACTCTGTCAAACTGATCTACATTTTGAAATGACCAGCCCTCCACTCTCTTGAACACACACCATCCGTCTTCTAGAGGCACGGCTGCTCGGCATGGACTGCGTCCTACATTTATCAATGAAGAAAATTCCAAATACAGATCTAAGGACAGGAGGCCTAAGATTTATTGCACATTATGAGGATTACTAAGGACAAATGAAACTCCTCTCTCTTATTGAGTCAAAAAGTCAGCTGAATATTGGACAATGTTACTAAATCACAAATGACAAAATGCCATCATTCATGGAAGAATTTCATTAATTAATGTGACTTTATACAAGCTGAAATGGTAAAAAAGTATATGTAGAAATTAATTATAAATTATTGTAAAGTGTTAATATGATTATTATAATATAACATAACATAACATAATATCTATTTTAAATTGTATCACTACAGGCAAGGTATACAAACAAGGGGATTGTAAATTTCTCATTTAAGGTAGAGAGCGCATTATTATATTATATTATATTATATTATATTATATTATATTATATTATATTATATTATATTATATTATATTATATTATATTATATTATATTATATTATATTATATTATATTATATTATATTATGTGAATTCTCATCCATGATAATTCTTGATGGACCAGCATTTTTAAATATTAGTTTTAATAAACAGTCTTGATGCCCTGAGGAGGACATTTGCGTTGTGACCGTGACTGTGTACACGGTATATTGAAATCTTTTATTTCCTGTTTTCTGTGATATGTCCCCTTTAATAAGAGACAGCAACAAGAATGCACACCAACAATCAGATTTCCCAAACATTAAAAATTCGAAATTCTGTATAAACTCGAAACACCGGAGCCCACCCAATACTTCTAAGTAACATTAAATTGAGTTTTCCCCTTCCTCCTCATAACTAAGCTTTCGATTTTCTTGCAGGCGATTAAAGAGAAGTGATGTTAAGAACAAAGTTGTAATATCCTCCAGTAGGCTGGCAGGTCAGTTCAAAAACAGAGAGGAAGAGAGATTGGCTCCTTCACTTGACACTGTGCCTGGTATCCTGATTGTCAACACTTTTTCTTGTTCTTCTTCTCTATTATTTTTCCCCCTTCATCTCCCTCTAATGTCTAGAGTTCTCTGCAATTGCCTAGACCTCTTCAACAGTCTCACTTATCCTATTTCAACACACACACACACACACGCACACAGAAGCTAACAGGGAGTTGTTTTTCTTTCTCTCCTGTCCGCTCTGGAGAGCTAGTAGAGTGTGTCAGGCCTCTCATAGCCCTCAGAGATCATTCTTAAGTAAAGCAGCAACTCTCTCTCTCTCTCTCTCTCTCTCTCCCACACACACTCTGCCCATGGGCATTCTCCTCACTGACAGATGCAAATTGCAAGGGTCCATTAAGCAGAGGAATCCGCACTGGATAAAGGAGAGGACGGGGATTGTGGACCAGCACACTAGGATAGTGGCTCATTCCATCAGAATGACTTCCCATTGGTCTCTGCTGCAATGGCACAAATTTCAGTTGCTTAGTAGTTAAACCGTTTTTAATTCTTGTAAATCAAATCAAGGAATGATTTGGGTTGAATAGACAGTTCACAGAAAAATAAAAATTTGTTACCCTTTACTCAGTTTCATATGGAAGCTTGTTTCCGCCATGAAATAAAAAAGGTAATTGCGACTTTATCTCACAATTCTGCCTTTTTTACTCAGAACTGCGAGATACAAACTCACATTTATAAAGTCAGAGATGCGTGATATAAAGTCAGAATTACGAGTTATAAAGTCAGAATTACTAGATATAAAGTCAGAATTGTGAGATATAAAGTCAGAATTGTGAGGTAAACTTGCAATTGCGTGTTATAATGTCGAATTTTGAGGGATAAAGACTGACATTTTTTCTCAGAATTGCGAGTTTATATCTCACAATTCTGACTTTATAACTCGCAATTGCATGTTATAAAGTCAGAATTGCAAGATATAAACAATTCTGAGAAAAAATGTCAGTCTTTTTTTTCAGCCAGAATTGCGAGTTAAGTGCGAATTTATAAGACGCAATTGCGAGTTTTATCACATAATTCTGAGTCAGAATTGTGTGATAAAAACTCGCAATTGCGAGGAAAAAAAAATTCAGAATTGTTAGATAAAAAGTTTTTTTTTTTCGCAATTACCTTTTTTATTTTTTTATTCAGTGGCGGAAACAAGCTTCCATACTTTCATATAGTACTAAACCTATATGCTGTGGAACACAAAAGTAGAATTTTTATTTTATTTTATGATAAATACATATTTTTGAATATTTTTTCAATGTATGTGAGACAAATTATTATTATTTTTTTTAAATGGACCAGTGCTGATAGTCATGATGGCCAAATATCATCACTAATTAATAGTGATTACTGATATGATTAATATTAAGTGTACTAATTACTGCACTACAGTTCACTATGTTTCACTTCCGAAATGGGATTTGAGAGCAACAGATTTTCATAAAAAACAAAATAAATATTGGTCTAGTCCTCACATAAAAGCTATCAAATAACATCAGATTGTCTTGAATATAAACCATTTTTATGGTGCATTTTTGTCATTTTTGGAGCTTGACAGTCCCTTCCTTTCACTTTTATTGGAAGAGCAGCCAATACATTTTGCAAAACATCTGTTTAAGTTCCACAAAAGCATAAAAGTCATATGGGTTTGGAATGGCATGAGGATGAGTAAATAATGGCACGATTTTAAATGAGTCTCAATCTGTTCAAATTTACTGCTGTTTCAGTGTATAAAGCCTTGTGTTTGACTGTGTCAAGCTCAAATGCAAGTTGCTGTTTAGTCTTGTGCAGGAGAAAGCAAGCAGCCTCATTACTACTGATGGAGTGTGATTAATGGAATGCTGATGTTTGAATATTCGGCCGACCGGGTGGATGGGGGCGGAGCCTTGGCTGGAGTGACAGGAGCCGGATACAGAACACTTCATCACAATCCAGCCCCTCTCCCCCACAAAGAAGAGACGGGGGGGAAAAAAGAAAATGGAAAGAAAAAACAGCCAAGTGTGGCGAGGGATCAAATCATCTGTTAGCTCCAGTGGGCAGGCCCGCTAGATTACCAGCCAACTTTTCTAGCCATGTCAGCTGTTCTGGTACCAGTCCTCGACGGCTGTGGCCAGACCAATCTGACGAGGCACTTGAGTGGGCAAGTAATTCATATTTCCTAAATGAAAGAACACAGATGGAAAAAAAAAACACCATCCCTCAGCATTTTTTGTGAAACTAAGTGAAGGTGTGGTGTGGATGGAGCTGAGGCAGTTGCTTGTGTTCTAAAATGCAATATCTGAAATGTAAAAGTACACTAAGATGACAATAAACTAAAAATAGGGATCGCCATGAACACAGGCATGTATGAACAAGACAGTCTGATTACATTAAGTAAAAGACGGCCGCACACACAACTACCTCCCCAAAATCTCTTTATGAAATTACAATAGCTGGCTTTCGGTCAAGTACACCATTTCCTGCTCCTGCTAAGAGGTGATTTGGTGTGCTTTAATTAACCTTGTAGACTAATTGCTAATAATGATAACCCTCTCCTGCAGAGCAGACATTGCCTGATGTTTAACATGTTGCACAGATGCTGTGAGCAGGTCAAACGTTGTACAATAGTGCTAATAATACTTACGAAACAACCAGAGGTGCTAAATTCAAGGTGAGGATAAACAACTCAGATTACACGCAGGAAAATTAAGAAATTATAGGGCCGAATAGGGGCAAAATGTTGAAGTCTATCCAGGCATAATTGCATTGCTGTGATGTTTGCTGAATAAATAAATATTTAATAATGATTTTTATATATAATGCATTATAATCATTTTTTAATATAATGATTGCAACCACACTATATCCTTTATTTATCATTAGACTATTAAAATGTAAAATGCCTTAAAACATACAATGACAATAATGTATTATATTCTAAGGTACAGTATAAACATGAAATAAGCATGTACATTTATAATGTTTGTCACACTTGACTGAAAAGTTTCACGTTTATGTTGATTGTTTGCAATTAGTGTTGAAGAGGAAAATAAATTCTGCCACAGGGTTTAGAAAAATAAACATAATTCAATAAATAATTTCTGGAAAGAAGTCATTTCGGTCCATTTTACTTCTCATTATAGTATTTAGCTTGTTTTTAGGATATTATTATTAAGATATTTTACTTGTATTTAGATATCTTTTTTTTTGTAGTGTAGGATGCAATTAATATATTAAAAATTACAGTAAAGGCAATATACAGTAATGTTACAAAATATTGCTATTTGTAATAAATGCTGTTCATTTGAACTTTCTATTCATCTAAGAATCTTCCAAAAAAAGTATGATGATTTCCACAAAGACATTTAGCAATGCAACGGTTTTAAAGGGAACCTATAATGTACCTTTTCACAAGATATAATACAAGTCTCTGGTGTCCCCAAAATGTGTGTGACGTTTCAGCTCAAAATACCCTACAGATCATTTATGACAGCTTGTCAAATTTGCCCTGATTTGGGTGTGAGCAAAAACACGCTGTTTTTGTGCGTGTCCCTTTAAATGCAAATGAGCTGCTACTCCCGGCCCCCTTTCCAAAAGAGGGCGGAGCTTTAACAGCTTTAACAGTTCACACTTCGGTTGCTCAACAACAACAAAGCTGGAGAATCTCACGCAGTCAAATTACGTTTGTCAGTAGGTGTTCAGCCTTACGTTGTTCAAACCGGAGTCGGACACTGATGGAGAGACTCAGGAAGAAGTTACAACTTTTAGGACACAACTGGACGTTTCTGAATGGTTAGTGAATAATGTTTTGTAGTTGCTGTGTAGTTGCCCATAATGTTTTCACTCTCTTTGTTGTGTGTTCCTGAGGGCAGAGTTTATGTAAATTTTGGGGTTTGTGATGTCACTAACCCAGGAAGAAGCTCGTTGTAGTCCTTAAAAAGCGATTTCTGTAAAAGAAATTTGCATTGAACTTTGAGCGTCGAAACTTTGCAGATGTTGTTTATCCTCGAACAAGCAATTTTACACACTGACTAAAGTTAAATAAGTGAAATCATAATAAAGGACCTCTTTAAATATGGATTATAACGATAATAAAAATTGTTTCTTGAGCTGAAAATAAGCATATTAGAATGATTACTGAAGGATCATGTGACACAGAAAATTGGTGTAATGATGCTGAAAATTCACCTTTGCATCACAAGATTAAATTATATTATAAAATATAGTAAAATAATAAGTTATTTTAAATTGCAATGATATTTTGCAATATTACAGTTTTACTGTATTTACTGCATAAGAGATTTATCTTAAAAAATTAAAAAAAAAAAAAAGTTTTGGATTTTTTGGGTTTGGTTAAGTAGTTTTAGACAATTTGTAGCGTTACTGCAGGCTGGTCAGTGAGTAAACTCATGGCGTGGGTGGGATGAATCTCATTATCGTGAATTCATGTCATCTTCATGTCAGCTCGGGAGTCTGGACAATACAGTCTCTCGGTGACATTACACCTTGTTTTTTTAATGCAATCCTAATTGAAAATCATAGCGGGTCTGCCCTTTAGCAGCCTGATCTAATTAGTGGACTTCAAAATCATGTCAGAAAAAGTTCTGGTCTGTCATTAGCCGTGAACACATTGTATACTGCAGCTCACCAATAATTAGCAGGTCTGCTGATTACAGTTATTAAATGATTAAATTGTAACAATTTATATTATTAATCAAGTGTTAACTGAGTTCATTTAACTACTTGAATGACATGCTGAGATCACAAGTACCTGACCATATATTTCAGCACTAGAGACCAACCGGTTGGATTTAGCACAATTACTTCAGTTTACCAGAGGGATTACACTAAAATTTGTTAGAAAAAATTTAAAACAAGTACAGTAATTAACGGGCGAAATAAATGCAGTGCATTTCGCACACTGCTATTGGTCACAGTTCAGGGACTTGGCGAGCAGATAATTATACGGTTGAAATGAAGATGGTGACTCTGACGCTGGTGACTCTCCCTCTAATGGACGCACAGTCTCTCCTCTTCACCCTGTAATCACGTCACTAAGACCGTCCAGGAATAATTTTGAGTTGTAACTGTGCGGTAATGACTTGCGTTTGCTCCCAGAGGGCTGACTTCAGGAGCTCAATGCTAATCCATTCACACTCTGTTTTAAGAAGATTTCCATTTGGTAACAGCATCAAACTCATTCATCGCCACAATACCATCAAAGACAAACACATAAATTCTTAAGTTGTAAACTCTAAAAATTTTAAAATCTAAAGTCTTGAAGTGTTGACATTTGGCAAAAAAAAAAAAAAAAAAAAAAAAAAACAATATGGAAGCCCATTTCCACCAAAGTGTAACACTATGATATACAGCCATGTGACATTTAAAGATATGAAGTCACAATTAGGCCTGCACAATTTATCGCGTGATACGAAAAATAACATTAAACTTAAACGTGATTCTTAGTGTCGATTATGAAATCGCAAAGGCTGAAGTATGGCTCCAAATGCTAATCCATTTGAAAGCTCTGCGAGTTTGAGTCGCTTATAAATCACATTTAAAATCGCATTTGAAAAAGCAATGCGCGTCAAACATCTTTCCAGACATGAGAAGCATTTATTAACATCTTGTCCTAAAAAGACAACATTTAATAACATGTTTTTACTCCAAACTCCCTTAAACTCATATTACGACAGTTCAGAATCCTTCTATGAGATGATGTGTTTTCTTACACAGAATAAGTCTGTTTATTAGTCATGTTTAAATCAATGAAAGTGTATCAATCTTTTTTTTTATCTATCTTTATTAATCTATCTTTTATTCAGCTACAGCGATATGAGGTGTGTTTTCTTCTTCTGCTGCAGGGCACATTTTAAGTTTCTCCGCAAGAGCGAGATATAAAACAATATATTCTGCGCAAGAGCTTCTCTTCATCTTTCACATAGAGAAGCATTTACTACTGATCACAGAGCCGTACAGCTCTGACAAGCTGCGCATTCAATAATCGCAGCCTTTGCCAAATCGCGTGCGATTTAATCACGTTAAATTGTGCAGCCCTAGTCACAATTGTGAGATATATCACAATACACCACAATTTTAAGAAAAAATTATGATACATATAAACTTTCAGTTGTGAGATATAGTCACACAAACTTTTATTTTGGAATGCGATTAATTGTTTGACAGCACTAATTATAATATGTATGTGTGTGTGTGTGTGTGTGTTTGTTTGTGTGCGTGTGTACTTGTATTCCTTACATTGCGGGGACATTATCTTTATTGAAAATCTAAAATATCAGAATGTTTTCTGTGATGGGTAGGTTTAGGGGTAGGGGTAGTGTAGAGGGACAGAATATACAGTTTGTACTGTATAAAAACCATTACGCCTATGGAAAGTCCCCCCAAAACACAAAATGTGTGTGTGTGTGTGTGTGTATGTGTGTATATATATATATATATATATATATATATATATATATGCATGTGATAACTTTGGTTACACTTTATTTTGATGGTCCACTTTCAACATTCAACTAACTATAAATTACTTTGCCACTACATATCAACTACAGGTAGTCGTGGCCTAATGGTGAGGGAGTTGGGCTTGTAACGTGAAGGTTGCCGGTTCGATTCCCACGCCGGCAGGAATTGAAGGTGGGGATTGTGAATAAACAACACTCTCTCCACCTTCGATACCACGACTAAGGTGCCCTTGAGCAAGGCACCTAACCCTAATTGCTCCCCGGGCGCTGTCGCAATAGCTGCCCACTGCTCCGGGTGTGTGTTCACTGTGTGTGTGTTCACTACTCACTGCTGTGTGTGTGCACTTGGGATGGGTTAAATGCAGAGCACTAATTTCGAGTATGGGTCACCATACTTGACAATACGTCACATCTTTTTTTTCACTAACTCTCATTAGAGTATAAGACTGTTAGTAGACTGTTAGTAGGTTAGTGTAGTTGCAAAGTTATTTATAGTCAGAATTTCTTCTGGGGACCATTAAAATAGTGTCAGCAGATATTAAACAGACAGTCTACTACTAATACTCTAAAGAGAGTTAGGTGACATGTAATTGCACAGTTATTTATAGCTGGTAGACCATCGAAGTAAATTGTTACCCAAACTTTAACTACTAATTGTTGATTTTCAGACTTTTTTTGATAAGAAGCGAGTGGATTAGCCGGAGCCTCGGACAGTTGGTCAAATTTACCCTTGTACACTTCACTACTTAATCAGAGAACACTGGTGCTGCAAGACAGCCAAGCTAATTCACCCTAAATCAAATGAATAAATCCCTGAAACAACACCAACAACATGGGCCTCATCCATTTGGAAATGGCAGCCATTCAGGGCACTGATGGGTTTACTTACAGCATAATGAGCCCAAGTCCATCCCACAAACATTGTTTAGAATCACTAAATTTACTGTGAAACATCAGGTCTGTTCCAGCACCTAGAGACTATTCCCAACATAGGAAGCATCCCGACTAAAATTAAATCTCTTCACTGATGTGTTTACCGTTGTGATGGTGGGACAACCTGTCACTCACATTAGATCCACCAATAATAATCCACAATGATCAAACAATCCAATCAATTTCCGATGGACAAAATAAAGTCCCGCCCAAGATTTTTTCTTGTACAAGAAGCCGTTTCACCAGGATATATGTCACAATAGGAAAGAAAAGACTATTGCAGTGTTTTGTGTTTATCTGTAATAAGGAACATCCAGTACCTGCAGAGTCGTTCATCAGAGAGCCGAAAGCACTGATGATATAGTCGGCCTTCAGTCGTATGATCTGATCCTCATCCTCCACCCACTGTCCTGACTCGGTTTGCTCAGTTCGGCAGAACTCCATTCCATGGACCCGGCCTTCCTTTAGCAACACCTCACGTGGAGACAGAAAGGGCAGGAACTCACACTTCTCCTCCTTGGCCAGCTCCATCTAAACATATTATAGAGATTATAATTCACATAAACTGTCTAAGGCCCTAAAACAAAAAGAACTCATGCACAATAATTCAAGCTAGATACATGTTTTCACAGAATATCTGTCTCTGAACACATATTTTACACAATGAAATTAATATGCAATGAAATTATGATCTCTGCATAATGCTTATTATTTCACATGCAGATTTTAAAATAGCATATACAATATAGAAGATTCAACTAATTTTTTTAAGTCAGTTTATTGTAATTTAAGTTGTAATGACTTAATCATCGAAGTTGATTGTACTTAAAAATCGAAGGTAGCATCTTTTAGTAAGCAGTGAGCTAGTATGACATTGGCCAGTTTTCAAATACTGCCATGGCAGAGCAACAGTTTGAAAAGAATCTTTCTGGGCAAATTAGTTACATTTAGTTAGCTGATAACATGATAATTGCTGGCTATCTGAATACCAAATCCATTTGTACAGACATCTGAAGGTAACTCAACCACCCCATTGAGTCCTGAGAAATGCACATTTACAGTGCTGGCCAAACATTTGTGTCTTATAAAAACTTAAATATATATGCAAGCTAACATTTAAAAGTGGTTGTTGTCAGTTACAGTTTTTGAAAGAAGACTCTCATGCGCACCAAGGCTGCATTTATTTGATCAAAAATGCAAGTAATACTGTAAAATACAATTACAAATTAAAATAATTTTCTATTTTACTATATTTTAAAATATAATTTATTCCCACGATGGCAAAGCTTGAATATTCAGCATCATTACTCCAGGATTAGTGTCACATGATTCTTCAGAAATCATTCTATATGCTAATTTGGTACTAAAGGAACATTTCTGAAAACGGCTTTTTTCAGTATTCTTTGATGAACTGAAGGTTCAAAAAACCAGTATTTTTTGTTGAAATTTTTGTAACATTGCACGTCTTCACAATGACACTATCCTTTTTGATCAATTTAATACATCCTTGCTGAACAAGGGTATTCATTTCTTTCTTTTATTTAAATCTCACTGACCCAAAACCTTTAAACGGTAGTGTGCTTAAACACATAGTTCACAAAAAAGAAAAAAGAAAAACTGTCATGAAATAAAAAACATTGACTTGCATTGTAAGGGTTTGCACTGTTTTCAAAAAACATTATCTTTATTTTATGTTCCACAGAAGACAGAAAGACAAACCGGTTTGGAATTGCATGAAGGTGAACTATCCCTTTAAGTATGTGTCTGATCTTAGAACTGAACAAGTGTGAAGTTAGTGCACGTAACAACAAACAGCAAAGGTTACGTCTTTTATCCGGCCATGAGATAATGAAGCGCGTGATTATGAGAGCGGTGTACCTCGTTAAAAACATCAAGTGCGACTTGGCTTGTGGAAGCACATCAGAAAGTTTACAGAAGATTTTCTCTCCGATTACAAAAAGCAGAGATGAAAAGGGCAGCAGCATCACCTGAAAGAAGCCCACCAGCTTTGCGGAGGGGGCCGGTGGGAGGAATGTAGTCGTGCGGTGACAATTCTATTTTCTTATTACTATGTTTCCATAAATTGACTCAGTTCACGTCAATGCACAATCGAGCGCTCTGTTCTGATTATATACGCCTACACGAGCCTTAAACTTAATATAGCTTATAAACAGCTTTAATGAGATGAAGATGATGGCGGCCGTATTAGCCGAGCTGGAGAATGTAAACAGATGTGAATAATTACTGCACTTTACCGTACTTTGTCTTAATGTGGTGGGCGATGTGAAGAACAATGTGTGAATCAGACTTGAAGGTGAAGTTGGTAATTTTTCTGATGTTAAAATGCTACTTTAATGTGCAGAGACAACTGTAAATGAGACAGTAGCTCACGCATTTTTATGCCAATTGTTTCCTATTAAAAAAACGCTGGATAGAAACGCAAAGATACGAATGATTTCTAAAAATGTGCATAAAAAAAATGTTCGCACTTAATTGAGGCGAGTATTTTTTTTTAATCTGATGAGAAGACACATTTACCGAATAAATCCATCAATGCTCAACAAAAAAAACTCACGTGGCCTTTGCCTCAACAGAGGATGTGATTGGATATCTTGATTAACCTGTGGACTAATTTTATTGCACAACAACTCAAACGTTAGTTTGGTTACTTTGAAATGCCTAAGCCAAAGTCTGCCATTAAAATGATTTGGTATAATGACCTCCCAGAAGTGTTTCACATGATTACATTCCCAAACAACAAACATTCAAACTAAAGAGAACATTATTACATTTCGTCTGCACGCTTTGAGGTCCAAGTAATGAAAAAGACCCTCAGTGGCTTCCCCGATTGTGTTTTCAATACAGATATTTTGCAGGAGCTTCCCAGGAAGTTACGATTTTGTTCTCTTGGAACAAATGGGATGGAAACTGTGCTTTCCAATATTCCAATTTTGCGCACAAATTAAAGTGGGTATATGTAGAATTCAGAAAGCGAAGTTTCCCAAAGCCCAGCCCAGTTCTGTCATTATCAACACAACTGACCCTTCGCAAACAGTTTGATTGACAGGCGATCTGACCAATCATAACCCCGAATCCGCCATTTTGTCTGACAAAGCAGTCGGGGGAGTTAGTAGATTAACTTTGGTGAACTTGAACTTTAAAACTTGAACTTTCTGCGCTTGAAACAACGTTCCTTCTGATGTTCATTCATGTTTATTTGATGCTATAAATGAACTAGTATGAAGAGATGATCGGTTCACGAGCCGCTTGAAGGAGCTACAGCGATCTGTCACGACACTTTAAAGAGACACTATACGCTACTTATTGTTTAAACTTCTTTAAAAAATTACAATATTTTAAATATGAAACTGTTTCATACGTTGTCAGTGTCCTCTTTGCTCTGCGATGTATTTTTCACTCCGTGAGAACATGATGTGTGGCGTGACAGCGCATGGGTTGGCCGGGTTTTGCGAAGGGTCAGTTCAATGGCTCTTGAGACGTAAGTTGGCTAACAATGCTTTCGGGAAACATACCCCCAAAAAAGCTCTTTCGAACATTTTTTTATCCTGAACATTGTACAAGCATTTGTTTCATGTGTTATAGTACGGAAGAAAGGCTCTAGGGAACTTTACATTCTTTTGATTTAACCGGCGTAAAAATTAATCCACAAGCTTTCATAGACAACCTAAGAAGTCAGGGAGGGTTTTTTAAGTTTTGTTACAGCCTGTTCGCACATTGTCAATAAAGAAGTGATTACTACATACAAATTCTTACATATAGAGCCTTTGGGATGGAAACATCTCTACTGTGGCTTTCTGCTGCTTAGCTCAGCGCTGAATCAACCAATGGTGTGAGTCTGGAGGCGGGGCTACATGTTTTGAAAACTTTTTTTAAATTACTAAAATGATTAAGTTATCAGACATTTTAGAGTTGTACCTCGGTATTGCAGTTGTACTTTGTGCACTTCATCAAGCAATAAAAAAAATTGTGTGTACTTTTTTTTATAGAAAGACTTTACGGGCCTGTACTTTGTCCTAGCCTTGTCTCAAAAACATAATGGTGAAAAAAACAACTTCCCCTCAGTACATCTGACGCACATATTTCAAAGCTTTGTCTAAATGGAGCCGATCATGACACGTTTAGCCGGCTGGCATCATTACCAGTGTGGAAGCGGGTATATAGCTCACCAGAGAGCCCTGTGTGTGAGTAGGACAATTGACAGTAATCTCCCCCTGAAAGCAAAGGCATGTCTGCAATAAATGAGAGTGGAAGGCTTAGGAGCGGTGTCAGTGGTCTAGAGAGAGGACACTCTCACAGAGCTCTTCATAAATCTCAGCTTCACACTTCTCTCACACCAAATATTAATAAGCTTCACTCTACTGCCTGATGTTGACTCTCTTTCTCTCACTTCCTGACTCTCCACGACTCTCTGCTTCCTTGGTCTTCTCCTATTTGTAATCTTTTTTTTTTTTACTCTCAAGTCCTAGAAGAAAACCTGAATTAAAAACAAATTATAATTCAATTTAGAACTTAACATTTAAATTTTTGTATAGTTCTTTGGAAAAGTTATGGTTAACGAAAACTATATTCTTTGGAAAGTGATACACTTGTTGAATCAACCTGTACAATAAAATAAAATAATAAAATAAAATAAAATAATTGTCTCATGTATTTATTTATTTAAATAATAAATTCAGTTACATCATAAAAATAATAAACAGTAAAAAAAAAAAAATAAATAAAAAAAATTATATTTATTATTATTATTATTATTATTATATATATATATAAAAATAAGGGAAATCAGCATAATTGGTCGTATGTCAAAAAGTTTTAAAATCCCTGGTATACATAAAATATCAAAGTGTGACCAAATGCTGCACTATATATTCAGTCTTCTTCGTGACATTATCATCTTAATGATATCCTTTCTCCTCACCTCCTCTGGAACTGCTCGTATGTTGGTGAATCCCTTCCTAAAGACCACAAACACACGGCGGGCGCCGCAGCGGAGGGCAGAAGTAGCACAGTCGAAGGCTGTGTCTCCAGCGCCCAGAACGATAACAGTACCACGGAGCTCCGGCAGCGCTGAGTGACAACTACACATCCCTGAAATCCGAGGAGGAGGAAGAGGAGAACAAGAAAGAGTGAGAAAGAGAAGAAAAAAAAAAACATGAATTATGCCTATAGAACAATTCTCACTTAACGGCTCAGCAGATTCTTGTCCGTAAAGCGGTGTAAAATTGCATCTCGAAGCCTCACAGCATGTCACTATCAAATTATTCTGCTTCCATGAGAGCCTGGTTCACATCATCCTTTTGTCTTTGTTTTTTTTTATGATTTCATATTTTTTCCCGGAAATGTCCTCATATCAGTAATTTCATACTCTGCACCTGTCGTGGTGCTTCTTTTATTTTTTAGATGTGATAAGGCTGTCTGCACCTATATTGAACGCAGTGATTTCAGCATGTGATAACTATCAGCATTCGATCAGTTCAGCTACTCTGAGCTTAAAAATCTTGAAAACTTGACCTGCATTTAGCCTTTAAAGACCATATGAAAAAATCAACCTTTCATAAAAAATAAAAAATATTTATAAAATAATTTAACAAAATTAATGAGGAAAATAATGATAATTAAATGAATATAATAATAATAATAATACAAACTATATGATTAATGTATAATACATAATGTATAAATGTTATTGTTTATGATTCTTTTCAAAATCATAAATAATCTTTCTTGAGACCAGATGTAATCCCTTTTTTAAGGCTGTATTCAGTCATCTTTAGTTTAATGGCATTATCATACTGAATCTGTAAAAACACTTTTAACACAAGCATTTGCTTAAAGGTCTGCAACATTTTGTTGAGATGTCTCAAATGCTTGAAAAGATTCAGATGTTCCTATTTCATTAAATCTTTGGCCAGCTGCCTTAATGCAGCGAGTTACAGTAAGAGGTAGAACAGCACATTGGATTAAGATTTATTCATTACTGAGGTTTTATTCATTCAATCAGGTTCTTTCCCCAAAATTTCCATTTTCATTTGATTCTGATGCCAACATTATGAGTCTAAACCCCATTAATCTGGGGAGCAGGAACAAAAACTTCTCATTTTCTTTTCTGTTCTTTTAGATTATTCATAAAAACCTTTAGAAATAGCAATTACATTTGGCATCACAAACCATACCATGCACCATTTTTGGTCTCTACCTATTCTACAAAGTATGCCAATGAATAAGTATAAATGATCAATAAATTACAATTATATATAATATCACGGGAATATGCAGAATGATAATTGCTGCTCATAAATATAAATGTTTAAATTATAATATAATGCATAATGATACTAGTCATGGTACTTTAAGGCATTTCAAAGAAAAAAAAATTGATAATGACAACAACAATAAAAACTAATAGTATTCTCGATACTTTTTTTGTTAGCAAGGAAGCTTATATATAATTTAAATAACTTGGACTCAGATGGTTCTTATATGTGTTGCTTCTGGAAACTTTGAATCACCAGGTGTGACAGACGGTATTCTCAGAGTGTTCACCTGGTTTACTGGCTTTTGCAACGAGGGGGAGAAAGTCCTTCGACGTGTAAAATCCCTGTTCTGTGGAGAGCCCATCAAACAGCTTGTGTCTGTTAGCTTGAGGAAGACCTGCATCAAATCACACAGACATGAGCTTTAGCTAAATTTCTACCTTACAGTCTTAAAGTCAACATCAATTCAGAATTGACCTTATATAACTATACTATCATCAGTGTAATTCATCAAAGCAAATGTCTTTCATACTGATTTAAATGAATAAATAGAATATAATTTAACAAAATAATTTAATAAGGATGAAACGACAGATGGAGAGAAAAATGGATGGATGGAAGGATGGATATATGGATAGATACAATGATGGATAAATCGAACGATGGATGGACAGAACAACAGATGGAGAGAAAATGGATGGATGGAACAACAGATAAATGGAGAGAAAATGCATGATGGATGGATGGATAGATAGAACGATGGACGGATGACAGCATGACAGATAGATGGAGAAAAATGGATGGATGGATGGATGGAAAGATGGATAGAACAATGGATGGATGAATAGATAGAACAATGAATGGATGGATGAATAGATAGAACAATGAATGGATGGATGGATGGATGAAAGGACAGATGGAGAAAAATGGATGGATAGACGGATGAACGATAGATAGAACGATGGATGGATGGATAGATGGATGGCACAACAGATAGATGGAGAGAAAAATGGATGGATGGCACGGCAGATAGATGGAGAGAAAAATGGATGGATGGATGGTAGGATGGATGCTAGGATGGATAGATGGATAAATAGAACAATGGAGGGATGAATGGCATGACAGATAGATGGAGAGAAAAATGGATGGATGGATGGAACAACAGATAGATGGAGAGAAAAATGGATGGATGGATGGATGGATGGTAGGAGGGATAGATGGATAGATAGAACGATGAATGGTTGGAAGGATGAAAGGACAGATGGAGAGAAAAATGGATGGATGGACGGATAAAGGATAGATAGAATGATGGATGAATGGATGGATGGATAAAGGATAGATAGAACAATGGATGAATGGATGAATGGATGGATGGATGGAACGACAGATAGATGGAGAGAAAAATGGATGGATGGAACAACAGATAGATGGAGAGAGAAATGGATGGATGGAACAACAGATAGATGGAGAGAAAAATGGATGGATGGATGGATAGATGTAGGATGGATAGATTTATAGATAGAACAATGGAGGGATGGATGGCATGACAGATAGATGAAGAAAAATGGATGGATGGATAGACAGATGGATGGAAGGATGGATACATGGATAAATAGAATGACGGATGGATAGATAGAACAATGGATGGATGGATAGGTAGATATGTATAACAAACAAATCACAATACCAGGGTAATGACGTAAATGAAATCTCACATCTGCAGATACACATTCCAGTTTCTATTTCCTCCCTATGTTGACTTGTTCCTGCCTCTAATGTCTATTGTGCATCAGATGCCCGTCCGAATGTTTGCCACAGTCTCGTGTCATTAACATCATTACACATAATCACACATAATGTAATCTTTCAGTGGTTTCAGTGGGAGCGATGTTTAGACATCAGCGTCAGGCCTCCGATGCCTCAAAACCCACAATTATCATCCATTCGAAAAAAGCCCAGACAAAGTGAGTTGTGAAGATCTCTTTTCCGTACGTAATATCTAAATCGAGATACGCGAACGAGATGCGTTTCGTTGCGGTTTAAATGCAGCAAATGCTGCGCCCTCTCCGAGGCATGATGGCGTCTTAATAAGATAAAACTCTTTGGCAGAGATCAGAGCATTTGCGAGAACCGTAACGTGAGAAGTTCACGAGATCCACTGTGACTGAGATGGAAAGCAGAAGACAGTGGTAATGAGGCACTAAGTGATTGAGAGATGGAAGACTGGGGTGTTGCTGTCAGAACCAATCAGCTGCATACAGTCAATGTGATTGCAAGGAAATGCATTACAACATGCATCAACACCTTCGTTTGCTCAATTTAAACAAGCCTTTAGTAAACGCGTGGATCGTTTTTACACCCTTAGCAAAAATTGTGTGAAAATACAAAATACTGAAAATAGAGTTGCAGAGATTTTAACAGCATCCCGCGGCGTATCATCCAGGTACCCGACAGGACCTCTCCACCCACCGTTCTCGGATTCATCCGCTCTGTCTGGTTTAAAAAGGCAAGGGCAGAGAGGTGAAACCACACGGCATGATTTAAAAAGTTTAACTCATTATTAATGAAACTGGTCATTAAATCATACAATAATTAGACGCCCACCTCTCATCAGACACATCTCCAGTAGACGTCAATAACATGGCAATTACCACGATTTTAAAGTTAACCTTCACAAAACAAGCCAGCGTGTGGCCTGCGAGTAAACGCTCGCTCTTCGTCGCTCACCAATAACCAACCTGTCTTCCTCCGAGCCGTGCCCGCGCTGCTGATTTTGTTTGACAGAGCAGTCTTATGGCTGTCTTCTATATTTCAGGTGGATTTAGTTTTACAACAGGTTTATATGAAAAGCTTTATGTGGTTTTAACCTGCTGAATTCAGGTTTCTAAGCGGAGTCCCACACTATGGTGATATATGGCAGCAAAACTGCTTGCGTATTTCAGGGTGATTATAGTTAACTAAAATTAAAACCATAAAAAAATATTTTCATTAGTTGAAATAAAATATATAATATATATATCTAAAAAATTTATTTTATTTCAGCTAGCCACCGAGACAACATTCCTCTTTTTCTTTTAGTTGAAGTATTAAATAAAGTAAATAAAACTAAAACTTAATAAAAACTATATAGACATATGTTAAAAAAAAATGAAAATAAAAAGAAAACCACTGAAACTTTAACTTTTAAATTTGAAACTTGAAAATTTTATTCAAAATATTACCAAAAATATAATATTATATCAAATGTTTTACTTCAATGAAAGGTTAGATTTTTGTGATTTTTATTTTAATAAAAGATCAAAAGGATTAATAATGCACATTTATTTTTACAAGCTTCTTTGTTCATATTTACCAAGGGTGCCAATAATTCTGAGCACAACTGTATGTATTGTGTGTGTGTGTGTATATATATTTATATATGTATATAAAATAGAGATATTTTACTAATAAAAAATTCTAGGGGTGCCAATAATTGGGGCCCAACATGTTTGGAGAAAAACATTTATGTCATAATGTGATTGTCCTCCCACTTTCAATTCTTTTCCTTCAATGAAAGGTTAGATTTTTGCTAATTTTACGAATTAAAGATCAAAAGCATAAACAATGCACATTTATTTTTACAATCATCTTTGATCATATTTACCAAGGGTGCCAATAATTATGAGCAAAATATACACATTCCAATGCTGAAGGTGTCGTATCACACATTTGGTGCAAATCACCAGTGATTCTCATTAGGGGATGCCGAACACATAATGTTGAAAGCCGCTAAATGGCTGTAATGATATCCTGATGATATTCCGGCATTTCCACAAACTAAAGCTGTCAGGGTGTCATGACTAATGAACAACATAAAAAAACCTGACTTCCAAAATTGCACATAGACTTCCAAAAATGGCGACATGTGCCTCATATCCCTGAGCAGGTACTTCAGCCTCGTTAGTATGAATGTCAGTCAATAATTATAAAAAGCTGCTTTTATGTTTTGCGGGGTTTGAAAATGCTGTCCTAATTAAAACAGGAGTTTGGTGAGCCAAAAAGTATCAAAGCATGAAAATGACCAGTGGCGTAGTTGACTTGAACCAATATCTGTATATTTCTCTGATAAACACTTCTGTGTTATGTTACATTTTTAAAAGTAATATTCCCCAAGACTGCTCAGGAAGAATATTCACTTGCCACCTCAATCTCCTGATCGTTACCAAAATACAAAAGGAAGTTCAGGAAGAACGGGAAACTTTGCGGCATGGCGTGACAAAGTGGGTTTTAACAAAAGCGCCAGGGTTTGTGACAGCGCTCTTTGTAAGTAATGCGTCTCCATTTGTCTCCTGCTGCATCAAATCTTCTTCAGCAACGATCTCTGTGCTAGCCGAGGCCATTTTCACCATGCAAAATCAAAAATAATACATCACCCAGAGAGCAGAACCCTTCTCGTTAATCAGGCCTCATCTATGGGCATCTGCTGAGAAGAGGGGGCGACACTGGCAGGAGGCACTTTCTCGACAGTCCCTGACCTCTCTGACCCTTATGAATTGTATAACGATGAAGAAAAAACAAGGGTGAAGAGTTAAAGTAGATTTTTACATTTAATGAAGGAAAAAATATACGGCGCCACAATGCTAGGGTATTTTCTGGTCTACATATATGGCTCGGGTGCCCTCTTCAATGCATTTCATGTCATTGTTCAATCATCCACCCACCAAAAAAGAATCACTTATAAACATGAGGTATCATTTATGTCCATAGCACAAACTGTGCAAAAAAAAACATTAACGTTTTGTATGTATATAAAACACATATTCAATGTGTAACACATTTAAAAAGAATCTTGGGTGTTTTTTTGTTTTGTTTTTGTTTTTTTGGAAGGTTATTCGTACAGTGTAATATTATAACCTCATATTGACTAGCGTCCAACGATCACTGCCGCCAACTCATAGCAACTATTGATTGTGGAGCTTTTAAAAACTTCAAGCATCTCATCTCAGTGCTGAGCGTACATCTTTTAATCATGTTGTTCCATTTATTGATGTCTATGCCTTTTAATAACACATTAACAACTTTGACTAATATTTTGAGGTTGGTAGTAATATTCCACAACTTTTAGGGCATTACGGGTACATTATATCATTAATGGATTGTGTTATGTACTATATGATGTTTCATTCGTGTTGTCATAAAAGCGACAATGAAATCAAAAGGGACATCCAGAAAATGAGAGGCAGAGATTGCAGACCTCATCTCTCCTTGGCAGTTAAGGTGTTAATTCACTCTTTAAAGCCATTGAACCCGAGCCACTGACTCCTGAGCCTATAGCCTAGAAACAATGCTCTTATCTGACTTCCTCAACCTGGCTTCCACTTTGCATATTTTTGCATATTGCCAGGGAGAAATTAGCATGTCAATCATGTGAGTGGGTGACATTTAAAAAGACCGTAAAGGACTCGTGTGAAATTACAGAAATTAATTGCAAACACTCAGTGCTTTCATTTTCTCCAACAGTCAAAATTTCTTTACATCCCTTTGTAGAAAAATCCAAAAATGCTCCACGTAAAAGACTCATAATTAGGATGCCAGAATTAAGAGACTCAGCATTTCGAAACAATGAATTATCCTAATTCTTTTTCTTATTGTGTCGGTACAATAAGACAGTCGCATGGACAGCTTTAGGCAATGTTTGAATTCCTAAGATCCATGTAGGGGCCGCGTAATCACGGTTTCATTTCTTTCTATATAAAGTTACATTATTCAAGTAATAGGATTATATTAGTTCAGCAGATATATGTGTTTTTAGGTTAGGAGTCATAATTATAAATGCTTTACAATGTAAAGAAGAGGCTCTTTGATTTATTTTAGTGAGCAACAAGGTTTTGTATATAGCCAGAAGATATCATCTTTAAGAATAAATTTATTTGTTCCTTGGCTTTGGAAAAAAAAAGGAAAGAAAAAATAATAACGATGAGACTGCACACGGCCATGCAGTTTGAGAATAAAAAGCCAAGCTCCTCACTGCCAGTGCCAATATGATAATCATTATTTGATTCTAATGGCAAAAGGTCACATCTTATATAATCCTCTGATATTGATAACAGTCAGTAAACACAGTGAGAGAGAAAGGAAGATAGAGAGTAAGAACCAGAAGGAAGACAGGAAGGGAAGAAACAAACACATAAAAGGGAAGAAAAGAAAGGAAGCAAAGAATGAACAAATAAATAAACAAAATAAGGAAGGAAGGAAGCTAATGAGCAAAAGAAAGATGGAAAGGGAAGGAAAGCAAAGGAAAGGAGGAGATGATGGAAGGAAGGAAGGAAGGAGGAAAGGAAGGAAAGAAGGAAGGAAGCTAATGAACAAAAGAAAGGGAGGGAAAGATAGGGAAGGAAAAGGAGGGAAAGCAAAGGAAAGGAGGAGGAGATGATGGAAGGACGGAAGAAAGGAAGGAAAGAAGGAAGGAAGCTAATGAACAAAAGAAAGATGGAGAGGGAGGGAAAGCAAAGGAAAGGAGGAGATGATGGAAGGATGGAAGGAAGGAAGCTAATGAAAAAAAGAAAGGGAGGGAAAGATAGGGAAGGAAAAGGAGGGAAAGCAAAGGAAAGGAGGAGGAGATGATGGAAGGAAGGAAGAAAGGAAGGAAAGAAGGAAGGAAGCTAATGAACAAAAGAAAGATGGAGAGGGAGGGAAAGCAAAGGAAAGGAGGAGATGATGGAAGGATGGAAGGAAGCTAATGAAAAAAAGAAAGGGAGGGAAAGATAGGGAAGGAAAAGGAGGGAAAGCAAAGGAAAGGAGGAGGAGATGATGGAAGGAAGGAAGAAAGGAAGGAAAGAAGGAAGGAAGCTAATGAACAAAAGAAAGATGGAAAGGGAGGCAAAGCAAAGGAAAGGAGGAGATGATGGAAGGAAGGAAGGAAGGAGGAAAAGAAGGAAGCTAATGAACAAAAGAAAGATGGAAAGGGAGGGAAAGCAAAGGAAAGGAGGAGATGATGGAAGGAGGGAAGGAAGGAAGCTAATGAACAAAAGAAAGGGAGGGAAAGATAGGGAAGGAAAAGGAGGGAAAGCAAAGGAAAGGAGGAGATGATGGAAGGAGGGAAGGAAGGAAGCTAATGAACAAAAGAAAGGGAGGGAAAGATAGGGAAGGAAAAGGAGGGAAAGCAAAGGAAAGGAGGAGATGATGGAAGGAAGGAAGGAAGGAAGGAAGCTAATGAACAAAAGAAAGGGAGGGAAAGATAGGGAAGGAAAAGGAGGGAAAGCAAAGGAAAGGAGGAGATGATGGAAGGAGGGAAGGAAGGAAGCTAATGAACAAAAGAAAGGGAGGGAAAGATAGGGAAGGAAAAGGAGGGAAAGCAAAGGAAAGGAGGAGATGATGGAAGGAAGGAAGGAAGGAAGGAAGGAAGGAAAGGAGGAAGAAAGGAAGCTAATGAACAAAAGAAAGGGAGGGAATGAGAAGGTAGAAGAGAAGAGAAGAGAAGAGAAGAGAAGAGAAGAGAAGAGAAGAGAAGAGAAGAGAAGAGAAGAGAAGAGAAGAGAAGAGAAGAGAAGAGAAGAGATTTTGCTCCAGTTGTTTGAACAGGATTCAATCCTGGGACTCAGCTGATACTGCAAGATGCTAGAGAGCATTGAGGGTCAACATGTAATGGCAGTGAATGGCTCAGCTGGAAGAGAACAGGGCAGAGGGATCTGATGAGAAACCAGGGTGTTCTCCATTGAGAAGCAGTGGGCAGCCCAACCATGCACTGTTAGGTTAGCATAGCAAGAAACAGCGGCAGCTCAAGGAGTGGGGCGGAAAATGAGATGTGAATGGGGTTACTGGTAGAGGGGGAGAAATTGTCAAGTGGATCATCCACAGCCATTAACACGGACAGGGAGCCAGGGAGCTGCCAGTGATTCTGAGAAAAACAGACTTTCTCCATCTTTTCTGTGTACATGCTTGTCCGTCCACATAACAGGCAATAAAACAATGTGTGAAGATGCATATAAACTGACCGATTCCAATGAACACCGCTTTGTATCCTTCCTCCTTTAGAGAGAGGAGAGTCATTCCATCTTGGCCGAGTCCTCGGTCACAGACAATCTGAAATAGAGTTCAAACAATCCACATCAACAGAAGTAAGAACACAGAATTGCTCCATAAAAGACCAAAAGCTCATCTGAAGGCATGTAAAACAGGGTCTGTTTGAGATTGCAGGAGGGCATCTCTGAATTCATCTTGTGGCAGCAGAAAAGACGGCTGGAAAAGTTTCTGCCTGCTGAAAAAATAAAACAAAAAAGAAAGAAGCAAGAAAATAAACAAGAAAGAATAAGGAAAGAAGCTCATTTGAAGGCCTGTAAAACCACGTCTGTTAGAGGTCTCATAATTCTTATGTCCACGGAAAAATACATAGGAAAAGCCAATCGGAAAGAAAGTAAGGAAAGCAAAGGACAGGAATGGAAGTAGAAGAAATGTAAAGTAAATAGAAAAGAAAATAGAGAAAAGGAAGAAAGGACGGAATGAGAAAAACAGGTCTCAAGAAGAGGCATCACCGAATCCTTCTTCTGTCTGCTGAAAGTCAGGAAACAGGAAAAGTCAGGAAAAGCACATCTGTAGGAAAGGAAATAGAGAAAAATAATAAAGAAAAATAAAAGGAAGAAAATAAAACAAAACAAAAAAGGAAGGAAGGATGGAGGTATGCAGGGATGGAAAGAAGAGAAGGAAGAAAGGACAAAGAGAAGTAAGGAAGGAAGGAAGCATGTCTGAGCTTTCAGGTTTGGCGTCCTAGACTCCTGTCCGTGGGAAAAGACCAAAGTCAAAAGAAGCCAGCCACAAAGAAAGGAAAGAAGGAACAAAGAAACAGATGAAGTAAAGAAGGAAGCAAAGAAAGAAAAAAGAAACAAAGAAGCTCAGTTGAAGACCTGTAGAAGCATGTCTGTTTCACAGGAGGGTGTCTCTGAATCTTTCTTGTGTCAGTGGAAAAGATGGTCGGAAAAGGGTCTGTTCGCCTCCAAAACATTATATTCACTCCCACTTTCCCCGATCTGTTTATAGGTACTGAGGGAACATGCAAATCTGTCATCTCACCCCCCTCCCCATCATCCTCAGCTCTTCACGAACTGCAGAAAAAAGCATTTCCTGTGTAAAATGAATCCTGAGCAGGTGTGCCGGATGACGACTATTGATTGCCCTTTCCCGTAGCTGAAGCATTCAGGAAACAAACAAACAGACAAGCTCGTGTAGCCCCGAGGTGCTCGGCTGCCGCTGTCTGCCACCCCTAATGCAACTTTTAATTGTTCTTTATTAATGCGGCTGACATTTGGACCGCTGATCCTCCCCGAGACCTCTCGCCCTTCCCGGCTTCAAAAGGGGCAGGTGGGAGTGCACAGGGGCACGGAGGAGGGGTAGGATAGGGAGGTGTGATGGTTTTCATTACCTTCACTCCCAGGTCTCTCATCAAATCCACCTCGAACTGAACCACATCGTATGGCAAGCGAAATTGCGGGATTTCGGAGGAGCTGCAAATCAAGAGAGGAAAAATGAAACAAGAAGAAAAGGAAGGGAGATAAGAAGGAGCCCCTAGAGAGATGAAAAGTTGGGGGAGGAAAAGAGAAAAAAATTCCGCCCCATGCTAACGATCGTTCCATATCTGGAATTCTTTCTTATGTTATAGGTTATTTAGTCTTCAATTGTGCTGGTCTAAATGCCAACACAAACCCCAGAGCCTTGTTTCTACTCCTGGAGACTGCTGGGATTTGAGTTGCATTGGATATTCAAGGCCCCCTGTATGCAATCGACATGCTGGTTAAACTAAACAGTGGTGGAGATACAACAGCACGTAATTGATAACCTCATCCCAACTCGGCATTTGAGAGATGAATATTCCCAATTACAGAGACCATTCATTAATTATTCTGACCTTCTACAATGTGCCCCATATTGATTGTGGCTGGCCGGATCAACAATGCCCTTTAGTGGACCATCTTAGATACAGGATGAGAATTCTGAGTATGAACCACGGGTCAGAGTAATTACAGACCTCAGTCCTCCAATGAACTTCTGCTTCTCGAAAATGGTGATGTCGTCGTACCCCAAGCGGGCCAGGAAAGAGGCGCAGCTGATGCTGGAAGGGCCGCAGCCGATCAGAGCTATTTTAGAGTGATAGCTCTCGGGAATCTGACCTGGAGGTAGGAGTTTGGGATTCCGTATCTGAGGAACGCCCATTTCTTTGAACACCTGTAAACACACCAGAAGAAAGGCAATGGATCATCATAATTGTTCCTTCTTCGGGAAATTGTAATTGAGCCAATTGTAAGATTCTGTTTCAAATTCAAGAAGACAAACTTGCTGAGAAGAACCAGTAAAAACCAGCATGAATGCCAATGATCTTTAAGGCTGGTTCATCCAGGTTAGTTCAGATTTGGTGCCAATGTAGTTGGTGGAAAACAAACAGCATAAATGATGAAGCTGGTCAACTTTCTGGTGAAAATGGTTGACTTGGAATTGCGTAGGCATTAGGCATCCATCCATCCATCCTTCATCTTTAATCTATTTATCTATCTATCCACCTAACTATTATTCTCTCATTCTATCTATAACGGTTCACGAAACTGATGGTTCGGTACGTATCTCGGTTTTGAAGTCACGGTTCGGTACAGGTTCAGTACAGCAGGGTGAGAAAAATAAACATAAAATTGCTTTTTATTATTATAAATTAAACAGTGTATTGTCTTTAAATAATTTTAATTAAATTACAATAACAAAGTTTCTCAAAACTTGATTAGCCTAAATTAGCCTAAATTCAATTGCTATTTATTTTTAGATATAAAATAGTAAATAATAAATAATATACAAATAAATAGTAAATTATAAATTATAATCAACACTCAAATAACTAATTTTATGCAGACATATAAGCTGCACATAAGGCAGTTTTTGCATTAACTTCTAAATTTAATAACAAAATTGTGTTTTACTCCAATTCGTTGTTGAAATATAATCAGGTAAACACAGTAGCTGTCATTCTCATTATTTATTTAAACATACATTAAGTAATCAAGACATCACTAACAGGTTAAGTAAAATATAATGATTATATAGGCTAATACATGCATTTACATTCATTTCTCTGGTGAACTAAGCTGTGAAAACTGGTGAAAAGACACTGAATGGCTTTTCTGAGGTAAATGCGACATGACATTGTCCACCGTTGAAACACAGATTGAGCGATTACACGAGATACGGTACGTTTCAGTTGTACTGTATCGTTTGACACTTTGTTTCTTATCGAAAGTAACAAAACGCAGAACTTATTGCGATTATTGGTGGTTAGGCTACAACATTGTATATTCGTTGTGTACTGCTTTCGTTTTATCCACCTGTCTTTGTCAGTTGTTACAATTCACTGGGAAAGTGAAGTGTTCCCAAACAGGAGACCTTAATGTTGCAATGTAATGCATTCGGTACACGGTTCGGTAGAAATACGTGTACCGTTACACCACTACTAACTATTACACTGTTGAAACTGGTCATGCATCGTCTTTCTGGTGAAGCTCACTGTCTTGCTGGCTAATCTAGTTACAAAGGCTGCTGGGAATACCAGATATTCAGGACCTCAGGCAGGTGACCAGCTTTGCTTTTACACTGATTTTGTCTCTATTGAGAAACTGTCTTTGAAACACCACAGCCTTTGGGAGTCTGCCTGGTCCTACACAAACACCAATGCAAAGTCCGACATGCTCTTAATTTGCCTGAGGAGGAAAAAAATTCACACATGAATACATAAACCACGCAGTAATTTGATTCATCACTTCACTATTAAAATCCAGAGTGGAGAGCCCACTCAAAGGAGCTAAGACAAAAGCAACACAAAGAACTCATTCAGCTCTTTAGAACAGGAACCAAATGAGAAGACAAAGGAAAAGGAATTACAGATACTCATTCATTCCACTAGCGTCCTGAACGCATCAACAGACATGAAGACATCAACATAAAGATAGTTAGCAGATACATAAAAAACACAGCAAGTTATCCAAACAGGCATTAATGAGGAGCCTGTGGCGGTATATCCATTACAAGTGGTAAAATGGGAGGGCTGATGCTTTGTCTTTCTAATAAGATTAGCCAGATCCATATGTAAAAGCCTGTATGTTGTTAATACAATATTATGCCTGAACAGGCAACACTATAGGTGATATTAATATAGTTATTCATGAGTTTCGTGGACTGTGAAGCCCAAATTGCTACATGACAATGCATTTTTAATAATCCCTGAGAGCAGTTTAGAGACTTATATCATTGCGGTTTCAATGAAACAAACAATGCGGCAATTCACAGCACAATCTCATCTCTACAGATCAGGACGGCTTCATTTGAGTGACTACATCTGAAAAATCACGTGGCAGCAGAGTAGAACTCGTGAGGAAAAATTTGCTAAATTTAACAGTGTTATTAAACTATTAGTGAGTAACTTGAAGTGAGTCCAATGGTAGTCGTGACCTAGTGGTGAGGGATTCGGGCTTGTAATCTGAAGGTTGCCGGTTCGATTCCCATGCCGGCAGGAATTGAAAGTGGGGATTGTGAATAAACAGCACTCTCTCCACCTTCGATACCATGACTAAAAAAGTGCCCTTGAGCAAGGCACCTAACCCCTTGTAAGTCGCTTTGGATAAAAGCGTCTGCTGAATGATGAAAAATGTAAATGTAGTCTAAATGTAAAAATAGGAGAAATGAGCATTCACAATTTTATATCCAACATCGACCAGTATCAATACATATAACAAACTTTGTCGACGATAACAAATCTGGTACCGATTTATACTGTATTGCGCGTTACCTCAGCAGATTTTCTCTGTTACGCAATATTAATGTCATTAAATATAACCAGTTCATATAATTGTTGTATAATAAATCACTTCTTAATCAAACCTAGTGGCAAATAGATACTCAAATTGGAACTGTAAGTGGGAGTTAGTCAAAGTCCTCTAAAGATGCTAATGTGCTCCGCCACCTTTGGACGCCAACACTGCGTTTCCCTTGTAATTGAAAAGAGACACCAAGTTATCTGTGATTGTAGGCCAACTGCAGGAGCAGCCATTGAATGACGGTGGGCTGCGATAGCCCCCTTTTTCTCGGGTTATCTAATTATCGGCTCGATAACCAGACTGACCTCTCACATTTAAGGAGAGAAGAGCTGCCACCTAGACAGAGATGTCTAATAAGTCACAGCAGAGGTGGGTGGCACAAGAGAGAGAGGCTGCTTTTTGTAATTGCTCTTCTTATCCTTCATGAAGTAATGAAACTTAACATGCTAAAGCGCTTACTCTTTTTTTAGCCCGTGGTGATTGTGTGGAACAGGTGGGATCGGGTTACAAAGGTGGGTGGAAATGAACTGTCGTGCTTACCATTTCCCTCTCCTAGCAGTCAGTTAAGAAACATGCCCGCCTGAAACCTGTTAGAATTGCAAACAAATTGCTTAAGGTAAAGAAAAACAAACCCTCCGGCAACACTGAAATGCAGCCAGCTAAACTTATTCATGTCAGCGGGCATGTTTTTAAATTGCATTTGTAGTGTGTGCTTGCTTATATATACATTCCGAGGAAACCCTGAAGCTTTAAAGAGACACAAAGGGTATATAAAAGCAGGAACATTTATGCGGTTTTTGTATCTAAATAATGAAGCAACCTTCAACCACTATTCACTCTAAATGGCTTTGCATTCATTTGAACATGTTTACACAACTGGGAGAAAAAACACTGTTTAGAAAACAGGCTAATGATTCAAATGTCTAGTCTATATCAACATTTAAAATAGTACTAAAATGGTAAGTCGGTGATTATTATAATGTTGATCAATATCCAGTAAAAGGACAATATTAAAATTTGACAAAACTGTATCTAAATAAGTTATAAGTTCAAATAAAACACTAAAATTAATCATTTTAAATGCTTACTTTATGCATTTAAAGGCACAATATGTAATTTTCCACCACTAGAGGTCGCTTATTCAAAACAAAGGTGTAGCTTGACGCCTTGATTATGAATCCAACAGGACTCAGACAGAAATCATATCTATGGATGAGGTGATGTATTGAATATTTATTAACATTACTGTAGTATGTGTCTGAAATCCGTTGGAACAGAACAAGACCACTGGAACGATTGCTAATGAGAGACGAGCGTGACACGCGGCTTTTTTATGCCACAGTCGCCGCTTCCGCTTCTTCCATATGTGGGGAAATGTAGCGCTGTTTTATCATATTAGATACATTTTTTGTTGAAAGTTGTTATAATGCTACTCTGTGCATTCGCTCGGCAGCTACTATGAGACACTTGTTGCACACTGCAGTAAGCTAGATCGATATTAGTCATGGTAAAGCACGGTGCTTGCGATAAATCAAGAAAATGAGAATTAAAATGAGACTTACTATGTTGAGCTGTGCAAGTAGTTTCCAAAAAGTTGCTCATCTGTCTAATTAAACACATAATATAGTAAAGGGTCTTCTTTGGTGTTTCAATGGTTTCTACAGAATAACCGAGGGTACCGAGGGTAAGGCGGATATGATGTCATTGATAGGCAACGCACAGAAACATTACATATCCTGGTTAAAACTGCTTATTTCTCTGGGTTTAAACATCATTGAAAACTTGATAATGTAAGTACACAAGCCAACAAAATATATAAACACTGTTCTAGTGATATTTCAATCCAAAATCTTACATATTGTGCTATGTATATATAATTTTTTTTTTTAAAATAGTGCAATAATTAAATATATTCTGCATGCTTATTCACTTCAACAGGTGTTTCGTGTCCTCGCTGTTGCAATGTTGTGTATTTTAGCAAGGCTGGAATGCTGTATTGACCGGCGACCTTTATCAGATATAGGAAACTCCCACTTAGCCAAACACACAATTGTGGGTCAAGTCGAGCAAATCAAACCCACGCACTTTAATTTCTGTTTAATTAGCAGTTACTGCAGTGCTGTGTGCCATCTGCAAAGCAAAACATAAACATATAAATGAATTATTGAATAACACACAAGTTTCATCGTGCAGAGGAACAAATAACGTGTACGTGGCCAAACAAATTCTGAGTATTTAAGTTTACAGTGATGCTAAACCCTGCCCTGCACGATTTCCTATAAATTTTCTCACAGATCTGTTTACTGCAAACTAGTTTGCTGGCACCTTGCCATCCTCACTCCTTTTTAGTCACTTCCTCTAAACATGAAGTATGAATCATCATCTTGTGTTTTAGTCATGACATATCTACAGGTTCCTTTGGTTTAAACTCATCTTGATTGACCTGAGACGGAAGTTATTCCGCTTTTCCTTGGCGCCGGCGCACCAATGGTGAACCTGATGTTTGTCGGGCCGCTGAGACGAATTGCATCTGTGGCAGTGGAGAGTGTCACACATCATGAGTTCATATTGCTGCCGACTAGAGCTGAGAGACTTCATTAACACTGGCATGCCACAAGAGCTCTTCATGACAGCATACGGGATCCAAAGAAACAACACACACTTTTCTAATAGGTTAACTCTACTAAACCACACAGGAATAGTTCTTATGCAGCAATTTTTAGATATATACGAACACTCAGAGTTATTCATTTTTTTGCAAATTTCCTTACATATGCAATCTAATCCATCTGCCCTACGGCATACATGGCTTCTCACTCAGGTGAGCTGCTAAAAAAATGATAATACAAATTCAGTTTGAATAAAACCTAATATGGGAGTAAAAGAATGAAAATGAAAATTTTTTCTCCCTACGAACCTCAAATATACCTTTTTTAAAGCTGTGGCCCAGGGGTTAGCACTTGTTGAGTTATGATGCTCAGGTGGACAACGCAGGTGAATTTAACATGCAACATGACCTGATTATACCTTATATGACCTGATATATATATATATATATATATATATATATATATATATATATATACACACATACATACATACACACACATGTTCTGTAAATATATATATATATATATATATATATATATATATATATATATAAACATTTAAATATTATATATACATATTAAAAAATGGGAAAAACTCTTACCTCAGTGGCAAACTGCTGCAGTCCCCCGATATTGATGGGTCCTTCCTCAGACGCATACAAATTGCACCCCCCAACACACAGGTCTGAGGTGGGACACACCATCCCACACGTCAAACCTAGTGGGTTGTCTGACAAAATGGTCCGTGCCGCCCCATAATAATTCTGTGAACATCAACATAAAAATGTCTTTTACAAAACCTAGCAAGCTATGCATCTGGATAGCTGCATATATGTGATTCCTAAAAATACAAATACCATTTTAAAATGTATGTAGCAAAATGATGGTGCCTTTTAAAATATCTTATTTTGGCCAAATTCTATTTGCATTTGTATATACAGTACATACATACTTGTACATACTACAAATATGGGAAAAAAATATGAATGTGTATTTCACTTAATACTAAAGTTTATTGCTAAAAACTAATTCAGACGAATTAAAAATATGTGAACGCCACGTCTGTGTGCTTATTAGAAAAGTTTGTAATTAACTTAGCAAGGTGCTAAAGCAAAAAAAAAAGAGAGAGAGAGAAGCAACAAAATATTAACAACACATTAAGTTGTAGCCTAATCAATGTATGCTTTTTTCCCTGTAAGCTTTTTGTTTTTTTATCCATTTTTTTTGCATAGCAAAATAAAACTTGTAGCTGTTTGTAGTGCATTTTTTGCCAAATAATTTTGTCAAATAAATACCTATATATAAAAAAATGGTAGTCTTCTTATCAGCCTGCGCAATGCATTGCAATACTGTAGCAAAAGTTTTACTAATGCCTTTGTAGAAATGCCCTTTTTGCAGACAGCCATGATTAATTTATTCTGAGAACAAAAAACGAAAAAAATCAAACAGCAGCAAACATAATAAAATGAGTAATATTTGGCTGGTCATGTGATCACAACAATATTTGCCCACCTAACCCGCTCCATCTAAAATAAAACAGCTTTCATTAGGCTACTGAAATGACTTCACACTTTTAAACATCTTTCAAGAAGTTTCAATTTATATTAGTGGAAGTTTTAAATAAAATAAAAAAAAAATCACCTTTAACACTTCTATTCACACACAACATTGAAAAAAAACTTTGTGATACAACCACAGTACTCTCTTTTCATTCTCTCCCCTCATTCTCGTCTAACAAGCCCATTCTGACAGTAATCACCCCCTGACTGACATATGTCTAGTTCTGAAAAAAAGCAAACAACATCTCTCTTCTTCAGACAGCCTTGAATTAAGGCCAGGCCGCCTCAATGGCACTCACTAAATTCACAGAATGCACGGAATGACGGAAACCTTGACAGAACAACGGCACAGAAACGCAGCGTTGTTCCAGCGACACGCATTAAAGATATTTTGCATAGGCTTTATTCAAATGCTGATTGTACAAGTCAGTTTTCCTGCTTCAAATGAATGTCTGATATTCAAATACACAGTTGTAATGCATCTATAAGAGCCGCTGTAGTGGAGCTTTAAAACGCTCCCACAAAAGTCAAACAAATGAGCACAAAAACTCATTATTCCCTGCGAATAATTCACGGCATCCAACAGCAGATCTCTTATTAAAAGCATAACTCAAAGTTCACCACCGCAGTTCTGCAACGGCTACGCATGTCACAATTGCGTCTTTTACAATGGCAATGTCTGTCATCCTGATGAAGAGCTCAGGTCTGACATCTTGTGTGATGTTTTTAGTATATGGAGACCAGCTGAGGCTGCCAATTCAAAAATGTTGTGTTTCTTTAGCTGAGTGAAACACAAGCCATTTTACTTCCATAAAGTGATGTATTTCAGAGACAAATTGAATATAATCCATCAGGAACAGATTGGATCATGAAAAGGTAGCGTCTTATACCGGAATGTATGAGTTTTTGGTGGATTGTGGAGAAATACTGCCCTCCTGAAACACTTTTTGACCAAGATGGGCAAGCTGAAGGCCATTTTAATCCTTGACGAATACCAATGGTAACACTTATTTTCAGGGTTGGGGAGTAACGAAATACAAGTAACTTAGTTACGTATTTAAAATGCAAAATTTGAGTAACTATTTCATTACAGTTACATTTTAAATGGGTGGTAATCAGATTACAGTTACATCTGAAAAGTATTTTAGATTACCAAAGTGATTACTTTCAATTTTAATGTCATTTAAACAGCAATTGGTGATTCTGACTCTGACAGTCTGAAAAAGTGGAGTTAAGTTTCATGTTTTCGACTGTTTTCATGTTTTGTGATAGTTGTTTGTGAGTCATTTTATAATTCACTCGTCACTGCAACTTTATCTCACAATTAGTTTTTTACCCTCACAATTGTGAGTTTGCATTTCACAATTCTGACTTCTTTTTATCACAATTGCGAGATTTAAACTTACAATTGCAATTTATAAATTGGGAGATATAAACTTGCAATACAAATTTTTTTTCTTGCAATTGTGAATTCAGTATGTGAGTTTATATCTCATATTTTTGACTTTTCTCAATATTGCGAGTTTATATCTCATTATTCTGACTTCCCAATTGCAACTCCTAATTGCAACTTTATATCACGCAATTCTGAGGGAAAAAGTCAAAATTGTGAGATAAAAACTTGCAATTACCTGTTTTGTGTTTGTTGCAGTATTCCTAAGTATTCTAAAGTATTTAGATTAAGTTACTAAACTTGAGTAATGTAACAAAATACGTTACTAATTAATTTTTAATGCATGTATTTTGTAATATGAAGTGAAATACATTTTAAAAGTAACCTACCCAGCCCTGATTATTTTTCAAACCAACCGTATTTGTTATTATTAATCATGAAAAGAGGCTATTTTTAGAATTCAGAAACCCTTGTTATTAGTGACACCGGTGGTCATTAAGTGAACTGCAGTCAGCAACTAATTGCTCGTGCTCTGTACAAGAGACAGAGGGCCAGATTTACTAAAAGCTTGCGCCAAACCATCTTTTTGCATTAAAAACTACTGTCAGGATGTACTAAAGATGCGCAATGAATAATTAGCGCTGAAAAGGCATAACAAGCAAGGCATACGCAAAAAGTCATTTTTTAAGGTCAGCTGACCTTATTGCATATGCATTTGTAGGAGTTTCCTTTTCAGACGCAAACTTTATGGGAGGAGAGCATTTAAATGAATCATGCCAGGTGATTTACTAAGGTTTGTGCTAGTCAATTTACTGGTATTAACGCCATTATTTACTGCCCAAAAAAGCATGTCTTAACCTGACGCTAATTTGCCCTGCTCTTGGTAGATTACGTTGGTCATTTTGGAAATGATCCGGCAACGTGTTCTTTAATTTACACTTCATCAGTAGATCACGCGCAGTACTTTCCTCTCCCGTTTTTTTGGAATTGCGCTCTCACGCTAATTTGCCCTATTTAGTATAATGTAATGTAATTCAGTCCCCACAGCGATATATTACTTCTGTTTACTTGTCTTTAATAATGTTTGAATTTTACATTAGTTAGTCCAGTTGTTTTTTTTGTTTTGTTTTGTTTTGTTTTGTTTGTTTTTTGTTCTTTAGGCTGCTGCTGATCGAAATCAATAAGCAGAATCGAAATAAGAATTGCTAAAATTCAAACGATACCGAACCCTACTGCCAAGCTTTTATGAAGGCCGCATTTACTACAACAATAACTCTCTTTCAAGACTGTTCAGATTGACTGTTGGCTGTCTTAAATCTTGATCCTCAAGAAGCACTGTTCTTAAGTAAATACATAAGCTTTCACACACAAAAAACTGGAATGTAATGAGTTTCTTTACCTAAATAAACTACATGATGAACTTGTGAGATAAAATAAGACATGCATATATAAGATGTGACTATGTAGCAGCATTTGAAATCCCAGGAGTCTGTTTGAAAAAAATCTAATCAACCCAAGAGCACACTACAGATGGAGGGGAAAACGCAGCAGCATGAAAAATATGACATTTCATATTCATACCATATGAAATGTAAACATTAATACCATAATAAAAATGCCTTTCTCTACAGAAATATATTTGATATGAAAGTTACATATCTTATATTAGGAACCTGTTGTACAACGTAAGGGAAATATATGAAATGTGATGAGTTAGATAATAGTCCTTTCTGTTTGTTTTGCTGTTTGTTATTGGGCTGATGTATCCCTGATCTTGCTGGCTTGCTATATCTGGCTTTTAGAAGCTAAAAGATGAAATGAAAATAAAAGTTTTGTGGCTTTTAGTCCATGTCTGTTAGCTTTGAGGCCATTTATATGTGAATGCACTTCTATACGTTTTAGCTTTTTGTAGATATATGCATTTAAAATACTCTTTCTATTCCTGGAAATACAGATGACTCATCCTTTGCACAGAGGTATAATAGGAATTTCTACCCAGTAAAATGCTCTAGAAAATGACAATGTCCACCCATTCCTAGTGTGAGCTGCAACCAACTAGCAATAGAAAGTAGCTAAATGTGCTAGACTACAATATAATGTAAACTAAAGGCATAAAACAAATATAAAGTCTATTGTTATTTTTTTCAAAAATAATAATAATTAAAAGAAATATTTCATAAAAATATTGGCTATTAAAAAAAAAACAAAAAAAAACCTAAAAGCTATCCCTATTTAAAATTAAAAATATATTAATTATAATTTAAAAAAAAAACTAAAGCCCATTGGCCATTTCAAAATAAATTCATTAATGAATAAAAACTAAAATAATAAAATAAAAACTAGAATAAAAACTAAAAGCTATTGGCTGTTTTTGATACGAGTCAAAATGGGGAGGAAAATGGTGTCAAATAATTTCAATGTCTTTAATATTTGTTTAAATTAAAATTAACATATCCTTCGGGAAGAGGAAAGTTGGAAGTTGGCATTTCACATAAAAATGGAGTAAAATCTGCAGGTTTAAAAGCACACGTGGCCTAGTCTGTGAAGGAAAGTTGTTTCATAAATAGAGCAAGTTCTCACAAAATCAAAACTTTTTATCAGAAGAATCACAATAAGACCGGAAAAATTTATTAAGAAAGTAGACGCGCAACATACCTTGTTTGCGATACTAGTAATGAAGGCCTTTATGTTCAGATTAGTCGGGCAGCTTTTCTGACACGGTGCATCGGCACACTTCAAACATCTGTAAGAAAATGAGATTATGCGTGAATTACCTCAAATGCAAAGTTATTTACAGTAAGAACAGAGACTAGGAGCAGAACTTTGTGTCGTCGCCCCACTGGAACGGCGCATTCCAGCCAATTACAAACACTCTACGGCACCCAGAGGAAATCAATCCCAAGCTTTTGTGCCGGAGGACTTTTCTCCCAGCAACTACATCTCAAAGACGCCATATTGATGACACACCAGTTTTGAATGACAAATAGGATAATTTGGAGCCGCCCAATTAAATATTCATGCCCAATCAGAATGGATGTGGTACGTTTGGCCCCTGGATGTGAATGGCGTGTGACAGGAGGCAGCCGACTGGGGCTGCTGGGAAAGGAGGGAGGGCTGCTACTGTAGCTCACAATCATTATTTCGCATTTTACAAACACACAGCTGTTTAAAAATTCACCACACTAATGACTTCAGATGATGTATCAGTAAATTGGAAGAGTGCTTTTTCCTTTACAATGAGCAGAAGGGGGAGGGGCGGCGCACACCGGGAACAGAGCAAATCGAGGCAGGAAAGGAGACGTGGAAACAAGAGGGGGAAAAAGACTCCCCGTCGTCTTCGATGTGAAACGCACAACTTCTGACACAAAAAACACACAAAACACACCATAAAAGCGGCGCAAACACCTGCACGTTTAGATTCACACGCAGCTGGATGCCCATAATAATCCCGTCTCACAATTCTCTAAGCTCGGCGCGGACTAGAGTGCACAAGGCTGCCATTAATACCACTTACCGGGGTGACAGTGGGGTAATTACTGTAGTGCAGCGGCCAGGTACCGACGCCACAGAGGACCACACGGCGCTGCCGTCCCAGTCCCGCTTTTATAAACCAGACTGGCTGATCATAATGTGACATTAGTTTTGACCTGCTTTTCTTTATTTGATCATAAATTATCCTTCGCCTAAAGGATTAGGGATATTGCAGGAGTCTTTGCCTGGGAGAGGGTCTGGAGTAGGCTTTGACGGTGAGATGAAGGCTAATCTCGGAGGATGCCGGGCCTATCGCACTTCTGATCTGCGCGGAGATGATTAATACAGAGAGGGGACACCGAGCAGCTGCGGGAAGACATAAAGCCACGCTCGCATAAATATTTCTCTCGCTGGCGTTCCTCTCTGCTTATTGTGAAGGAAAAGGCACTCTTCCAAATCAGTGATATATCATCTGTTATGATCATCGCTGTGTGTATCTCACAAACTATGCATGTAGAACATGAAATGGGGCTGTGGTTCATATTCAGCTTTCCTGGACAATGAATGCATAAGCGCAAATGTATTAAAAGATCATGTATCGTGGAAAATAGATTTTTTTTGCTCTTCAAAAAAAAATAAAAAATTGCTCGATACTATAAAGTTCAAAATCAACTATTTCTTTCCCAGTCCATCCAGACCAATTATTGAATCAAATAAATGGTAGTGATTGAATATAGGGTTGAAATATCATCTGAAAAAGTAAGAAAATGACATTTATTAAAATTTAATAACTTTTAGTATGTGTATAATGTAACACATAGCAACCAATTTTAACTTTAACTTTTATTTTATTTATAACAACCACTTTTTCTTAACTATAGCAACTGCTTTATATATTTTATATTTTAAAATGTCATTTTTTTCTGTGACAAAAAGCTGAATTTTCAGCATCACTACTCCAGTCTTCAGTGTCAAATGATCCTTCAGAAATCATTCTAATATGCTGATTTGCTGCTCAAGAAATATTTCATATTATTATCAATGTTGAAAACAGTTGTGCTGCTTAAAAAAAGAAAGAAAAAAATATTTTCAGGATTCTTTGATTAATAAAAAGATAAATGAACAGTGCTTATTTGAAAAAGACTTTTTTTAACCAACGTCTTTACTGCAACTTTTGATCAATTTAAAGGATTAGTTCACTTTAAAATGAAAATTACCCCAAGCTTTACTCAACCTCAAGCCATCCTAGGTGTTTATGACTTTCTTATTTCTGATGAACACAATCTGATTAATATTAATAAATATCCTGATGCATCCAAGCTTTATTATGGCAGTGAACGGAACCAACGCGTATGAAGTAAAATCCTCATTGGTCGACCTATAATTATGACATCACAGCTGTGTCGACATGTAGAAATCAACACCTATTCACAATTCTGCAACTTGGCTTGCCCTAATGAGCAACAGTGTGAAAAACACCAGTGCGTTGCGATTAGCCAATCATAACAGAGGTCATTTGCATATAGAAGCCTGCAAGGTACAGCAACAAAAACCAGCTTGTTTATTTCTAAGGGTCAGAGAGAGGGTGGAAAATGGTCAGGCAAAATAAAATGAAGATGTTTTGGAACGAAAAACCTTGACTAATGTTATACGTGGACTTCAGGGGGAAGAATAATAAAAAGCTAAAATAAAAAAAAATGATAAGCTGACACACATGGCCCAAAAAAACAGCTGTTCCACGGTAGGTCAAAACGTATAAACACATTCATAAAGATGAGACCCAACAGATCAAAATGAGAATCTGTGAGAGGGGCACCTTCAGTTGATTGCAGAGCGTTTTTGTCTCTCTTTTCAAAAACTGTAGCTTTGGGGTGGGGGGGAGAGAGGGCAAAAATGAGAAAGAGTGAGAATAAAATAACCTATTCCCTCCTCTGACAAGCCGGGGCTCTGCGCTATGGCTGTGGACAGGAATACCATTGTCTTTTTTCTCCTCCCAAGGTAACATTAAAGACACGGCACATCCAGACACATTTTAGACCCTCATCCGTCTCCCCTGGCCAGCAGCCCAAGCGCTTAGCAAATGTCAACAGAAAATAATGCACACACGAAGGCAATCTTATTTGTTCAAGAATTGCTCTAGGTCACAGCAATTCAGCTGGGCTTTGAGAGCGGCGCTCAGGAAAAGACTGCCTAGCAGTGCAGTGCATTAGATACAGTGCTGGGGCTTTTCTGAGCTGTAACGCAATCAAATGCATACACAATTTTTCCTTTCTTTGCTTGCCGTATTTTTTATTACCCTCCCAAAAAATAATCCAGTGCGTTTAAATGAAAGGAGCTGTTGATTAGCGGACCACTGCGAGCTGATTTATTCTCCTTCTCTCTCTGCCTCCTACCTTATCGTTTTACTTGGGTAATAATCTAGCGTTTGAATGTTTTCCATGATGAGAGTATTATGGGGTTCTGGAATGTGCAGTAAGCTAATCTCCCAATTCATTGTTTTCATTATATCTCAACCAAAATGAACCCACGATGGAAAAGTACAATTCAATAAAAACCTGGGCCTCCCAGGATTTGCCATTTTAATGACTGCTTACCTTTATGAATTCGTTGTCGCCACAAATTCAGCTCTTCACTTTTTCTTGAAGAAACTAATAATTCTGTTCATAATCTTGGGGTTGCAGCAAATTTTATCTTCTTTTAATCAGGGATTCAACAAAGAATTTAAAAATCCCTGCTGAATGCAGCACTGAAAGCATCAAGAGTAGAAAAAGAAATGCACATAGAGAGCAGCCAACAGCTATCTATAAAATCAAATGTTTAAGAAATATCAAGAAAGATGAACAAAAATACTGGAGCTGTGGCATACTGGGTAGTGCATGTCATCGTTGTTGGGTGGAAACCTTTATGTCCAAAACCACTACTTTTCAAGAAATGGAAAAAACGCAGCATTTTTTTTACTAATTAAAACATCATGTTGTCAAAGTTCATATTTTGGCTTTATATATATGGTCAGACACTTGCATGTGCCACTATATTAATATTTTACCAAAATAAAGCTCCAATGTATGGAAGCTTGTTTCAGCCACTAAATTAAAAAAAATTTGACTTTTTATCTCACAATTCTGAATTTTCTCTCGCAATAGTGAGTTGTGATGCAATTCTGACTTTATATCTCACAAATCTGACTTTTTTTCCTCAGAATTGCATGATATAAACTCACAATTGTGTCTTGTTAAGTCAGAATTGCAATATACACTCACAATTGCGTCTTATAAAATCAGAATTGTGAAATATAAACTCAAAAAAAAGGTCAGTCTTTTCCCCTCACAATTGGACATTATAACACGCAACTGTGAGAATTGCTTTTTTCCTCAGAGTTCCTAGTTTTTCCTCACAATTCTGACTTTATAACATGCAATTGTGAATTATAAAGTCAGAATTGTGAAAAAAACGTCAGTCTGTTCCCCTCACAATTGGACATTATAACACGCAACTGCGAGTTTATATCACACAATTCTGACTTTATAACTCGCAATTCTGACTTTATATCACGCAATTCTGAGGAAGAAAGTCAGATTTGTGAGGTATAAATTCGCAATTGCGAGAATAAAGTTAGAATTGTGAGATAAAAAGTCGCAATTACCCTTTTAGTTTTTTATTTCACGGCGGAAACAAACTTCCCTACAAATGGAGATTTGACAACTGAACGTCAGACATGTTTGTCCGATGGCCGCATCTGAAGCATTAAGTGCATCGCATTACAAAATCCACAGAGAGATGTAAAGGGATGGATGGATGGATTGAAGAACAAAATGCATTATAAACTTGTAATCGGAAAGTTAAAATGCATCTTCACAGTACATCAAAATCAAATGATGATGTCATTACAAGTCACAAAACAATCTGTCCTCCTCTGAATCGGGTTCTAGTGCTTTGTTTTACATTATGTTAACTCCCATCCAAAGCACATGCTGGGCTGAACATACAAGTATGCAGTGTTGAATCTGTCTTGCCCAATAGACACAGCTGTGTCAGTTTGCTCGGGCATCTGGATGCAAGTTTAATGATGTCAGCAATGCAGCTCGGCTGGGGACAGGTGGGAAGAGAGCGCCAGGTGAGGTGAGATTACTCTGTGCACTGAGGGTTAGGACAGCGGCCGTCAGAACTGTCAAAACCACCCGGCCTGGGTCTGTCTGGGATCAGGGGGATAACCAACAGCTGCAAACACAGCAGACTGAAAAATGAAGAGTGAGAGACCTGCATAGCTCTGTGTGTGTGTGTGTGTGTGTGTGTGTGTGCGCACAGATCTCAGCCTGAAGGATCATATGCATTTGATTGACACATCACTCAAAGCTGTCATTTCAGCAAAAGGTGTAGACCACGTTCTAGATGTTCAATTTCCCTAATCCAGCTATAGCTAATCTAGCTATAAAAATGCCCACGCAGACGACAAGAACACAAACCGTGTACACAATTTTTAAGGATGCAACAATTAGTCAAAAATCCCGTTTTCCCTTGGTGTATTTAAAGCTAAACAGAATCAAATTTGTGGCTACCATGGTAACATTTACAGCAGGAGAACGAAGGATCTGTCAAAGTAAGGTTAAACGTACATGCCTGCTGCACAGTTTCACCTGTCATCTTAATTGCTTTGACACTTGTGGTTTCGACCAATTAAAGCAGACTCTCAGATGGTCTGGTGAACGCAGGCCTTTCCTCCGATACTACGGCATAGTTTGTATTTATGAGCATCAAGTTATCCGTCAACATGCAAATCACAAATATAAAGTTATAATACAGGCTGTTGAATGCTTCAATGTTCAATTATTTCAGGAAAGTAGTTCCAGGCAGGTTTAGATCTGAATTATTTAAGTTAGTTCAAAATGACTTACAGACTACAACAGCAAATGAACTAAAACCCACAACGAAATTTAAATAACAAATAGTAGGATAAAAATGACAAACTAACAAAATCTATCTTTATTTTTCAAATAATTCACCTGCCCGTCATCAACTATTCCCTACATATATCCAGTATATATGTATTAACTTATTAACTAATTAAACAGCTAAGCCATCAAAGACCTACTCTGAGCATATTTTTATATCTCAAGTTAATTAAGCCTGATCTGGCTGATTAAAAAAAAAAAAAAAAAATCAAACAAAAAAGCTATATGTGAACAGAGGTGCACCTTTTCTACATTTTTCTCTTCAAAATTTGTGTTGGGTGTAACGCATAACAACTAACTTGAGTTATGTAATCAGATTACTTTTTTCAAGTAACGCATTAGTTTTTACAACAAAATATCTCAGTTACTTTTTCAAATAAGTTGCACATGTGTCAACATGATGGTTATTGTAGTTCTAGACTAAATGTGAACATTCCACAAATATACTTCATGTACTTAATCTCACTTTCAATTTATCTGACATTCAATGATCCAATTCAACCATACTAACAAGCAAAAATGACTTTAGATTAGATTTAGAAAACAGTCATGAACTTTCTTCTCCTGTGTCCTATTCTTCTTTAATGCAGAACGGCAGCACAGCTGAAAGGTTTGTTTGAGCTGCGCCCTCTACTGTACAGGTGTGAATTTGCATTTCCTTCAGCCTGAGGCTTTTTCATTTCCCTTTTGGTGTGAAAGGGTCTGTACATTTGGCAAAAATAGATTTTTTGTTATTAAAAAACAATGAAGGAAGCCCAGCCCAGGTGAGAAAAAGTAACGCAAAAGTAACATAACACATTACTTTCCATATAAAGTAACTAAGTAACTTGATTCGTTACTTTTTTAGGGAGTAACACAATATTATAATGCATTACTGTTAAAAGTAACTTTTCCCAGAAATGGTCATAACAATGCTAGGTTGTTATAGGTGGTTGCCAGGGCATTAGTATACGACTGCTAGAATTGTATGAAACTTGTATTGTGAGCACTTCCTGTGTCTATTTGCCAATTCATGAAGAATCGCTTGTTTGTATTCCTCACTTGTAAGTCGCTTTGGATAAAAGCGTCAGCTAAATGACTAAATGTAAATGTTCTAGGAGGTTTTTAGCATGTTGCTATGTATTTGCTTCTAGGTTTGTAGCTCATTGCTATGCAGTTGCTTAGCTGTTATAGATGGTAGTATCACCAGCATGAGCACGAGAACTCAATGTGAACTCAAGAACTCAAGTCGTCGCTTTATAAAATTATAAAATAATAATAATAATTAAAAAAACATACATAAACACATGGACCAACATTATTCAAATGGCTGTACTCTCTTAATACGCCAGCATTTACAACTACTGTATATTTTTCAAAATTACATTTCTAATAACATTCCAAAAAGAAGATACAATTTTAAAAAATAATCTCATTCTTAAAAAAAAAACATTTATTTCATGTATTTAACATTTTCACAGTTTTAGAGTACTTAATGTACTAAAACTGAAAAATGTTTTTTAAAAGCACGTAAAATTACTAAAACATAAATATTTAAATTATTAAAACTGAAAATGTAGATAATACAAAATATTAATGAATACCATAATAGTATATAAATAATATTAAAATAACATTACGTTACTAGGCATGTTATTGGGTGGTTACTAAGGTGTTGCTAGGAGTTAAACCAGCCCATCCTTATATTCTGAGGCTTGTGGCCTTTTTCAATGTATGTCTATGGGATGCCTTATTTGCTGAGCAAAAACAGTAAGATTAATTGCTTAGAAAAGTAATAGCACATCTTTCCTCAATAAGCCTCATGATTTGAGGTCTGTGTGTGTGATGAGCGACACTGAAGTTTTGTGCAGAAAAATTACAGTAATAGGTTTAAGAAACAACAATAGTGACACTAGTTTTAGCATTAACTGAAGAAAAAAATCACTATAAGCTATTCAGAAAAGTAAAAAAAAAAAAGGAACCGCACAGGCCCTGATGTCATTTTGAAGGTGAATCTTCAGCCTTGATCCCTGCGCTCGAGGGGGTTGAATATATAAGCACTCTCTCCTACAGTGGTGCATTGACAAAGGTCACCCAAAGTCCTCTCAAGGTCCAGACCATTTGAAATCCAATTGAAATTCATATATCTATTGGATGTGTGTGGAGATGCTTTAAGGGCAATGTTTACCCCCAACCAAGTTCATCACTCTCTCTGGAGTGACAGAGGGGTTAACGACGCCCGGTGCGCAGCCCGGTGGACAATCAGAGCAAATCAGAGCGCAGACGGATGACGGCCGTTACATCCGTGTGAGTCATAAGCTTGCATTTAGGGAACGGGTGGCCATCCCTCAGCGCAGTGACAGTACGGATGCGGCTCCGCTGACTGATCAGACACCGGAGAGACGGAGAGTGCTTTGAATAATAGGGAGCACTACGGGAAGCGAGGCATGAGGCATGGCCGAGCATTCATTAGCCCCTTCACTAATGCTGCGACTGGACACCGTACCCCTGACCTTCACTGTGACCTCCAAGACCACCTCCACAGCTGCAGACAGGCCGCAGCCAGGCTGTCGCCCCTTGCCACCTGGAGTGCCTCAGCAGGTCTGGAAATTCGTGCCTGGAGCTCGAAAAAGGATTTAAATAAAACATCCTGCATGCTTAGTTAATAGGTGTTTGCTTACAGGGCCTTTTGCTCATTCTCTTGCTGAATTTACAGACACACTCTGCAGGAAGGTGCCATCTTGACAGGAAAAGGGAATAAGTGAGCAGTGAACTTTAGCTTGCTAAAACAGATCATTTCAACTTCAAATTATGCCGAAATGCCCGTTTTGTCGAGTACTCTCTTAAATGAGTTAAATAAAGTCTTAAAGAACGTAAAAAGTTGGGAGAAAATAGGATGCGTGTCATGTGCGTCAGGTCTTAAAGTGACAGAGGCCTAATAAACACGCTGCTGTTTGTCAAAAAAAAAGAAGAGAAAATCACTCTCTGCTCTCGACTGAATAACTTTTGTGCTTTAATGAGGATTAATCTGTATTTAATTTATAATTTATGCAGTGAAGACTGTGAAGTGTTTGATAACTTTATTTAATTTCTGAATATTTCTTACATTTTAGACCGACCTGAAAATCTAAAGGGCACAGATAAATGTGACAATTATTATAATGGGTTTATGTGAGGGCATTTTAAGTTCACTTAAATTAGAAGTTGTTTTATATTTTGAAGCCTAATAAATGTAAAAATTGATAGCTTTCAATTAAACTGAATGGCTATAATTAATGGCTAAAATTGAGGGGGAAAATCAGTTTTATAGAGACATCAGTAGAAGTATTGGTATCGGTAATACTGACCTTCGTTCATGAAAAGATGCCATTAAGCAAATATTTAAAGTGTACAGTCTATATTTTATTTCTACGTGCATTTGGAGATTAAATGTGAAATTATTAAACAATAAAAATATATTAAAAACATTAATGTTAGGTGCAATGTTAAAGGTACAGTTCACCCAAAAATTAATATTCTGTGAATTTCTTTCTTCTGCTGAACTTAAAACAAAATATTTTGAAGAATATGGTTAAGCAAACAGTTTCTTGATATGGAAGTCAATTTGGCTCAATTGACTTATGAAAAATATTTGACACAATACATTCTTCATAATATCTTCTTTTGTGTTCAGCAGAAGAGAGAAATTCATACAGGTTTGGAACAACTTGAAGTTGTTTTAAAGTTGTTTTGAAGACTATTTATCAAAAGAATTCTCAAAATAAAAAACAAGGTTTCCACAAAATATTAAGCAGTACAACTATTTCAACATCAATAATTAAAGGGAATTATTTCTCGAGCATCAAATTACCATATCAGAATGATTTCTGAAGGATCATGTGACACTGAAGACTGGAGTAATGATGCTGAAAATTCAGCTTTGATCACAGGAATAAATTACATTTTAAAATATACTAAAATAGAAGTTGTAACAATATTCCACAATATAAGAGTTTTAACTATATTTTTGATCAAATTAATTTAGCAAACTTTTGAACGGTAGATTAAATCTAGTGGGGAACCTGCAATTTGAACATTAAATTGGGCTCTTAATTTTCCCCAGCAAAAGAAAATTGAGTCCATCAGGTGTGCCACTCCAGAGAAACAGTTAAGCTATGTTATAATGCTTCCTTTAGCTTAGAGAGCATAACAAGTTTCTGCCAGTTTCCCATTTCGATCAGGAGATTAATGACACGATTGCCTAAATTTATTCTCCTGCACTTGTTTTTGGGCAAAAGGTTCATGGATATCAATTCTGAAGGTCTGCAGAAGGATTTGTGCTGCATGAAATTGGTAAAGTGTAGCTAACCTTGTTAACTTCCTCAATTAAAGTCATGTCGCAGGCTTATTTCCGTGTGATTATACGCTGAACGCCATGGAACAGGCGTAATTGAGGAAAGGAACCTTTTCCGTCGTCACCAATCTGTGCTCACCTCAGCCACCCTGCCAGCCAACCACAGGGTCAGATATAAGCTCTGTTCGTTTTTTTGCATTTCTAATCACATTCTCCTTCTACTCTGTTTTTGTCTTGTTAATTAGCAGGAAAAAAATCGCTTTTACTTCGGCGGACTGAGGTGGGCAGCAAACGTTGAACAGTGTGACATCAGATAAATCCCATGAGACAAAACCACACTCCGATTTGATTTCACCTGCAAATCCTTCATGGAAATATCTTATGGACTAGAAGAAGCAAGCAACAGTATAATAAGTGCTATGAGATTGTTAAAACTTGAACCGGGGCTAGTTGTCACACAGGAAATAAAGCCGAGGCACATGGACGTGAATGTTTTCCTATTTACATTTGCATGTATGAACACGCTTCCTCATATGCTTGCTGTCATAGCCACCATCGATCCGGCCAATTACCACGACCTGGCCATAATTCATAAGCCAGGCAACTAACGGACAATTTTCCATAAAGGGAATTTAATTAATTGCTATTTTGTTGCTGTTTGTGCATCCCTGATGATGTATTTATCTATGAGCCGCTTAAATATTGCTAGGAATTATGTTCATATACATGCAGTTCACTGTAATCCTCCTCGATCTCTTCTAATGAAGCTAAGCAGATTAGAGGAGATTTTTATAACGCTCACTGCGAGCGCCAGATTCTGTCATCTCAACACACTCCTCAATAAATCTATTCTTGCACTGTGGATCAGTGAGATGAAAGTGGATGAGAAATTAATTTAATACTCTTATTATTTTTTAAATACACAGGACTTTAATATAGTCACTTTAAAAGCTACTTTATATTCAAAGAAGTTGTAGGCTGTCCAAAAAACGAACAAGGATGAACAACCGGCTTAAGCTATTTTAGCGACGATGAGGTCACTGCACCGATTTTGAGATTCCCGTCGCCACATGACCTGAAGTGCCACAAAAGACAATCTAAACAGCTCAAATAAATCCCACTGTATTATCTATAGTTTTGTTTTTTATTTAATTGGCAGAAATGACTGAAACTAAATAGGCCAACTAAATCTCTCCTTATAACCTAACATTTTTTAAGTGCCACAAATGACCAGACATCATATAAACAGCTCAACTAAATTCCACTATATTAAGTTTTCATTTCAATGGCAAAAATGACTGAACTAACATTTAGAAAATAAACAAATGTTCAACTAATTGTCACCATATAACCTAAAAAATCCTTGTTTAAGTACAACAAATGACTGAATCAGTCATCACAAACTAAACAGGTCAACTAAATGTCACTGCATAACTTAACATTAACAAGTGCCAAGAATGACTGAAACAGTCATCACAAAATAAACAGATCAACTAATGTTCACCATATTATCTAAAGTTTTTTTTTTCAGTTGCAGAAATGACTGAACTAGGATTTAGAAACTAAACAGGTCAACTAAATGTCACTATATATCCTTGTTTAAGTACCACAAATGATTGAACTAGTCATCACAAAATAAACAGTTCAACAAAATACCACAGCATTAGCTAAAGTTTCAGTTTAAAGTACAATAAATGACTAAACAGGTCAACAAATTGTCACTATATAACCTAAAGTCTTTAAGTACCAGTAAAATTCCACCGTACCATTCTAAAGTATTTATTTGAGTGCCGTAAATGACTGAACTAGTCTTTAGTAACTAAACAGGTCAAATAAAGGATGCCTTTAAGTCTTTATGCACTACAAACTAGACATCAGTATGACCTACAGTCTTCATTTAAGATTAAACCCCATTATCAGAAAACTAAACAGGTTATCTAAACACCACCGCTTTACCTTAAAGTGAGAGTTCACCCAAGAATGAAAATTATCCCATAATTTACTCGCCCTCAAGCCATCCTAGGTGTATATCTTCACACAGCCAAACACAATATCCGGTGTCTTCCAAGCTTTATAATGGGAGTGAATGGTACCCTAGGTTTTGAAGCCCAAAAAATGTGTATCGATCCAGCATAAAAGTAATCGGTATGGCTCCAGCGGGTTAATAAAGGCCTTCTGAAGTGAAAAAACATCCATAATTATACATTTATAAACTGTAATCACAAGAGAGTCGTGTATGACGTAGGATGTAGGAGTAGCGTAAGCCTCTTAGGGTTCAAACAAATAGGGCAGGGCAACAAACTCAAGCTCCTACAACATTTATTTCAAAATTCTTGTTTTAGACTTCTTATTCTTGTCCTGTGTTTTGAGTTGTTCTATCCTCTACACTTCCGCATTCGTCAACACATCATGCATCGGGTCAGAGGTCACTCTTCGATCGGAACTAGACTCGCGTACAACCGTTACCAGAAGCCAGTTATTATAGTTTATACTGCTATAAATATGGATATTTTTCTTACAAAAATGCATAACTTCACTTCAGAAGGCCTTTATTAACCTCCTGGAGGCATATGGATTACTTTTATGATGGATGGATGCACCTTTTTAGGCTTAAAAAAAGGATACCATTCACTCCCATTAGAAGAGCCAGGATATTTTAACACAAACAAAGAAAAAAGAAAAAAGACATTTACACCAAAGATGGCTTAAGGGTGAGTAAATTATGGGATAATTTTCATTTTTGGGTGAACTATCCCTTTAAGTCTTTGTTGAAGTGGTAGAAATGAATAAACTAGACATCAAAAAGCTAAAGTCTTCAATCAAGTGCCACAAATGACTGCCCAAACAGCGTGTTATGAGTTACAGTATGTGTCAAAGTTGAATAGGAGTTTGTACAGAAGTATGAGCAATTACACTAGTGGTACTGCCTTTCCACTTAAAGGATAGAGACAAGCATGAACACCACGGCCGATATCTTGCTCCAGAGAGTCAAATTAAACATTGACAGGTTAGCCGAGCGCAGTTTGTTCCGTCGCCATATAGCTGATCTGGAGCCCTAAGGGACGTCTTCTCCTCGCACAAATTAATACCTTCGAGAGGCTGACTGAATGGTGGCAATAAACTCATTTGTTCCCCAAATAATGAAGAATGACTGCCCCCCCCCCAATCCCCCACAACCACCACCACCAGTACTTTGGTTCTCGCCACATCTGTGACTGTTGCTATGGTGACCTGGTCTTACCTCACCGCTTCCCGAAGTGCTCCACGCTCACTCAGAGTCGTGTGTTTGATGTCATCAAAATTGTTCTCTAGCTTCACACAGCTCTGCAAGAGAGAGAGAGAGGGAGAGAGAAATGAGATGACAGAGGAGGTGCTGTTATTTGTTTGGATGTTCGCGTGTGCGCGGTACATCTCATTGATTGGGGCTGTTACACAGGCTTTGAACATAATCCACTCAAACATCATCAGCGAGATTCCTCCACGCTCTTATGCAGATTGTAGCGCACTGCCAGGGTTGTGCCGCGTGATTCATCAGATGTGACACGGCCAACTCCTGGGCTGGTACAAAATGTCAAAGCATTCTGGGGCTCGGACTGCAGTTGTCATGGCAATCGACCCCTCTCTAGCCCCTGACCCCTGAAGGTAGGTGCGGAGTTTGAATGAAACCTGCTGGTACGGACAAGCAGGTAATTACAAGGAGACACAATTTCCGTTACCCAGCGCTCCGGATTTAGACTACATAATAAACTGATTCACATGTACATACAAACAAGCATGCAAACATGAATACAAAAAATGACCTATGCCCTCAGCAACTGCCCAGAATCCGCCATCATGTTTGAAAGCAAGTTTTTTTTTTTTTTTTTTTTTAAATTGAGGCTTTTATTTTTGCTTTGTTTTGTTGTTGTTTTCCTTCTGTTTTCTGACCTTTGAAGCATGTTATGTTGTATTTTATGCATGAAAGGTGTTATTACATTTAGACAGATGATAGACAGAGATGACAGACATAGATAGATAGATAGATAGATAGATAGATAGATAGATAGATAGATAGATAGATAGATAGATAGATAGATAGATAGATAGATAGATAGATAGATAGATAGATAGATAGATAGATAGATAGATAGAGATTACAGACATGGATGGATGGATGGATGGATGGATAGATAGAGATGACAGACATGGATGGATGGATGGATGGATGATGGATCGATGGATAGATAGATAGAGATGACAGACATAGATAGATAGATAGATAGATAGATAGAGAGAGAGAGATGACAGACATGGATGGATGGATGGATGGATGGATGGACGGACGGACGGACGGACAGACAGAGAGAGAGAGAGAGAGAGAGAGAGAGAGATGACAGACATGGATGGACAGACAGACAGACAGATAGATAGATAGAGAGAGAGAGAAAGAGAGAGAGAGAGAGAGAGAGAGAGAGATGACAGACATGGATGGATGGACAGACAGACAGACAGATAGATAGATAGAGAGAGAGAGAGAGAGAGAGAGAGAGAGAGAGAGATGGATGGACAGACAGATAGATAGATAGATAGATAGAGAGAGAGAGAGAGAGAGAGAGATGACAGACATGGATGGATGGACAGACAGACAGACAGATAGAGAGAGAGAGAGAGAGAGAGAGAGAGAGAGAGAGATGACAGACATGGATGGATGGACAGACAGACAGACAGATAGAGAGAGAGAGAGAGAGAGAGAGAGAGAGAGAGAGAGAGATGACAGACATGGATGGACGGACAGACAGACAGACAGACAGATAGATAGATAGATAGAGAGAGAGAGAGAGAGAGAGAGAGAGAGATGACAGACATGGATGGACGGACAGACAGACAGACAGACAGACAGACAGACAGACAGACAGACAGACAGACAGATAGATAGATAGAGAGAGAGAGAGAGAGAGAGAGAGAGAGAGATGACAGACATGGATGGACGGACAGACAGACAGACAGACAGATAGATAGATAGATAGAGAGAGAGAGAGAGAGAGAGAGAGAGAGAGAGAGAGAGAGATGACAGACATGGACGGACAGACAGACAGACAGACAGACAGACAGACAGACAGACAGACAGACAGACAGACAGACAGACAGACAGACAGATAGATAGATAGATAGATAGATAGATAGATAGATAGATAGATAGATAGATAGATAGATAGATAGAGAGAGAGAGAGAGAGAGAGAGAGAGAGAGAGAGAGAGAGAGAGATGACAGACATGGATGGATAGATAAATTTTAGATAGTAGAAACTGACTTCAAGCTCAAGCCATGCATGATGGTTGGGAAAACTTACAGCCACATGTAATGCAATTTCACATGCAAACTTGACCGTGAATAATTTTTTATTTATCCAGCTCTCAGGTGACGGTTGGTCCCCTCTCAGAACTTGACAGCTCACATCAATCACAACCCTTGAAGAAGCTTTTCCACTCAAAAGAAGAAATCCAGGGTTTATTCTGCATTTAAACCTCAGCACACAACAGGGCTAACAGCAAAAAAGTGAAAAATTCAGAGGATGTTTGTTAAATACTAAATAGATAAGTTGTACTTTAGACCTGTTAGAAAAGTTTAAAAAAAAGTGCATTGCTGTGGAGTAATTAAGACAAATAAGTCTTCCTGTATAACTAATTATAACTATACTTATAACTTAAGTACATTTTGCATGACAGCTGGTTTAAAAAAAATAAGATAAAAAAAATGCTACAATAAAACATAGCATAAATTACTTTGTAAAATTATTATAATAAATAATATAATGTTTATTAATTATATCACTCCAAAAAAAGATTGCACAGGTACAAACTAAGCTTCAAAGCAGTTTTCAACTAATAAATCACTTCACAAACGTAAACAGTGTTAATATTTCTACCAAGACAACGCTGAGTTTGTCAGCACTGCCCGCTCGGGTCTCATACAGGAGCGACGGTGGCAAACTCAGTGCTTGGTAAGTCACGCAGCGGGCATGAGGAGTACGGAATCTAATAACAGAACGTGCTCGCCATTCTGACTGACATTCAATTTACATGATTACAGACAAAGTGCAAGTCAGAGATTTTTTTTAATTACATTTCCCTCCCTCATCTTTCCACGCTGCTCTCGTCTAACTGAGTGGCATTAACAAATGTTTTATTTTATGTTGCTCAAACAATAAAAACACAATGATATGGAAATTGATAATTATTGCACTGTCTGAGCTTGTGGGTGACAAGGAAATATTGCATCGGGAAGCAGAGATATTTGGGAAATAATGTGCGTGGGCACTGCATTCTCGGAGCGCTCTCTCTGCTAGCCAAAGTCTGCGATTTGAATAACTCAATAACAGCGCTTGCACACACATATATACGGTTTACACTGTAAAAATCAAACTTCAGCTCCCTTGACAATGACGAGGGACAAAGAATGGCAAATATTCAAATATGACAATCAATTTAAAGGGGTGGAGTACATTCTGCCTGAAAGTGAAGGCGAGTAGCCAGAATAAAATTGCTGGGATCAAAAGTCCATTAGCGGCATACCATGATGAAAATAACCTATAATTATACCAATATTATAATATTATACAATTACTATTATACTAATATTATACCAAAAAAAAAAAAAAACATCCAAACTTGATTAAATGAATAAAATAGTATTAATTATAAATAAATAATTCAAAATAATTGTAATAAATAAAACTTTATATATTTTTATGTTATGTATATTGTTAAAACATATTGTTTCACACAATTGATCAAAAGTGACATTTATAACGCTACAAAAGATTTATATTTTAAGTAAATGCTGTTCTTTCTATTAATGAAAGAATCCTGAAAAAATTAAGTACAGTTTCCACAAAAATATTAAGCATAACGACTATTTTCTAAACAGTGTATGAGAATGACACAGAAGAGAAGATATTTCATTTTTGCGTACAAAAGTGTTCTCATCGCTTCATAAAATTAATGTCGAACCACTGCAGTCACGTCGACGGTTGTCTTTAGTACCTTTCTGGTGCTATGTGGTGGTTAAACTCCTTTGGAGGAGTCAGAAACCTCTCGGATTTCATCAAAAATATCTTCATTTGTGCTCCGAAGATGAACGAAGGTCTTGTGGGGGTGGAAAAACATGAGGGAGAGTAATTAATGAACTTATACGAATATACGAAAGGGTTGGGGGGTACATTTTCCTCATTTTGTTTAAAGATCATATTTTTTTCATTTACCACTGGCCTTCAGAAGCTACCCAAGATGTTTCCCCGATGACAAAATAAGTACAATTTACTAGTGCTGCAACGAGGCGTCGACGTCATCGATTATGTCGACTACGAAAATACGTAGACGTGCGTGAAATGCGTCGACGCGTCACACTGTTTACATTCATCTCGTGTAATGGCGGCTTCTGCTCCTGGGAACGGAGAAAGTTCCATTCCATCACAAAAACCCAGACCACGATTATCAAAAGTATGGGAATACTTTAAACAGAGGCCAAATAAAATGGTCCTTTGAACCGAAACGGCGTACAACCTATGGAATTGGATCTCTGCCAAATTTTTGCAAACTGTGAACTGAACTGAGTTGAGGAGAAAATCTTCGTCTCGCAAATAAGAAAATATTGCGAGCGAACGAAAATCAGTTTTGCATTTCAAAGAAGTTTATTTGGATGTGCGCGGACGTTCTCTTTCGCACGTGCAAGGTTTCAGTTGCTCAACACAAACCAGCGTTACAATGTGCCAAAATTCCAGCCAATCAGAGATGAGGCTGCTAAATTCTGATTGGCTGGCTTGACAAGACTCCCTGTATTACAGACAGCTCAAGAGGAAAAATACATGGTTCAGGAGACGTTTGTTCAACGGCTTGATCACCATCAAAGTTCCTTTTAAGACTGTTTAGAAAGTCTTTGACACTCTTCATTTTAAAGTACAAATGTCTTCCACTGGACGAGCACACATAAGTGGCTTATTTTTAATCAAAATCAAATCATATTATTACATAATGGCGTGTCCCAGTGTGAAGAAAGAAAGAAAAGATCACTAGATTAATAAAAAAAAACTAGTTAGAGTAGTCGACTAATCGGAAAAAATAATCGTTAGATTAGTCGACAGTATAAATAATCGTTAATTGCAGCTCTACAATTTACCCTGATCATCCGATTAAAAACTTTACATCTCCTGGCTCTTAATGCATATTCTGTACAGCTTTTTATATTTATATTTTTTATATTCTGTAAACTTATGAACAGAACTGTATATAAGCCTGTCTAATGTATGAAACCTGATCAACAGTCATATTTAGAAACTATCCTTTAGTTTAAGTGTGATTAATAAGACTCATTACGTATAGTGGTATGACACGCTCCTCATCAAGTCTGTGATTTTTTTTAGGGATCTCCATCAATAAAAGTTCTCAGCTAAAGAGCTTCAATAATGGCAGCGTCTTGCCTCCCCTCAGACGGAAAAGACCCTAAAGACACTGACTAGACGGCCAGCTGTATATGGAAATCTCATTAATGAAAAAGCATGACAGAAAGCAGCCCGTTCTGAGCAGAAAACCATTCAGATGATTCCAGTGCTGCTGGTACCGTACACCCAGCCAGCTAAGCGGGCATAACAAGCCTATTGTGTTTTCCTTTATATATTAAGAAGCATGTAAAGCACAAAAAAGGACTTATTAAGGGTTTCTATTAACATCAAACCGCAACATTGTAATCTCCTCCCCTTCGCCTGAATGGATTAGGCGGCGGATGCGGTGCTCTAATCCATGTAGTGGAGTCTAAATCCTGTGAGGGAAAGGAGGAAAGTGTGGCATTATGGGATGGGTGGCATCGGAGGCAGTGATGTATGCATGTTCCAGCAGATAAACCTCATTGATTACTTCACCCTTTCCTCACCCGAAACTTACAATCTAGCGCAGTGAAGTAGGGCCGATATCAGCTCAGACGGCAGCAATCGATGGTCGTGTTGATCTGTGGCGTGTAATTGCGGCAGGTAATTAGAGATGAGCACATGCACACACTTTAATTCACTGCTTAAGACTAAAGCCTGTGTTAAAGTTATATTTTAACCAGCCCAATGCGTCGCAATACCTGCTCGCCAACATCCAATGGAGTGAAGCTAACAAAGTGTCCTAACGCAGTAAGGAAACTGCTAACTGACACCTCCCTGCCAATCAGAAAATATACAATGTTTAATATACAGGTAATAGACGAATGAGGATTAACAGCATTTACGATGACATTCTTGTTTTAACATGACATCTACCATTACAGATGTGAAGATGGCAGATGTTCTAATGTATTGATGCCTGAATGTTTTTAAAGGGAAAATTGATTCTCGGCTGTCTTTTATGATTGTAATGATTGTCTTTTATGAGGGGTGGTTGATTAGGATTTCCCTTTTTTACCTTTAGTTAGCGTGTAATGTTTGAGCATAAAAAATGTCTCTGTTTGAGAACTACAACAAACGGCTTGTAGGGACTACAACAAGCTTCTTCCCAGGTTAGTGACATCACTAACCCTAAAATTTACATAACCCTGCCCCTGAGAACATGCAACAGAGGGGGTGAGGACATGTTAGGCTGCTTTAGAGAAGAGGAAGAGGTAGAGTGTTGTTACCATGCCGTCATTTTACGCCGGACTGCTTCACAAACGAGGGTCAATTCAATGCTGGATTTGCACAAGTTTAACGTGACGGCACATGCTAGTTGATGAGTTGAATCAACTACACAGCCGCTACATAAATTTATCCAATAACCATTCAGAAACGTCCAGTTGTGTTCTAAAAGTTGTAACTTCTTCCTGAGTCTCTCCATCAGTGTCGACTCTGGTTTGAACAATGTAAGGCTGAACACTGACAATCCTCATTTGACTGCGTGAGATTCTCCAGCTTTGTTGATGTTGAGCAACCGAAGCATAAACTGTTAAAGCTCCGCCTTCTTCTGGAAAGCAGGCCAGGAGCAGCAGCTCATTTGCATTTAAAGAGACACACACAAAAACGGCATGTTTTTGCTCACACCCAAATAGAGACAAATTTGACAAACTACAGAGACAGACAGAAAGAGACACAGAGAGACAGATAATGTGATCTTAGACTCCAACAGAATTCCTAAGTATAATTCATTGGATGATTTTTTTAAGTAAAAACATAATTACTTACTTTAAAAGCTTCAAAGAACCCTAATATTGCTTAGAAAAAACGGTTAGCGCCCAAATTGTGGTAATTTGTCTGTAATTTATTCATCTAATGAGTGTGAGGTCGAGACTAGATTCAAGGAAGACGCAAGATGATTGTGCCATAAAGGAAAATCTATTTAAGATATTCAGTTTACATTCCATCTTTGGACCTCAGCGGTGACCTGGCACGGAACAGGAATTATGAAAGCCAATTTGAATTACTTAACGAATTCCAGAAAGGATTCAAATTAAGTTTTTTTCCTTTGCCTCCTTTCCCTTTCATCATGTCTCATTAAAGCAATTAGCTCTGATGCCTAATAAACTAGAAGCAGTCCCAACTATAAAGCCCCAGCCAATGACAGAGAACAGAGCTGACTATGAGGAAGAAGGTCACAATACACATATATAAGGTCACACAGCATCTCATTGTGGTTACAGGGCCTTCCTGTTCATCCTGTACACTGTGTATCTGTTCTGTGGGATGCTGTGGGATTGCTGGGTGATATATTCAATACTCACAATTGAGAATGCACCATCATTTAAATTCTGGACTACACCGATAAAACAATAATTATTATGTATATATAAAATATACACAGAAACAAGTTAAAAAGTTAAACTATTTTATGAAATATTTAAATATTCAATATCAGCCAATAAGTAACCAATAACAACAAAAACAGTACATACATAAAAAATTAATTCCTCCGAATCAAAACTCAATGATTTGTGTGACCTCAGCGCAAAAATGTTAATGAAAATATAATAATAAATTATAAATAATAAATAAAAATAAATAAATAAATAAATAAAAACTTAGTTTCAGTAAAAGCTGTTTTTGGACTAACAACAAGTATTGAAACTTTTTGCACCCTTAACCTCATGCATTGAAATATTGTGAGCAAAAGTGAATTCGCCCCTAAAGTGATCTGCCAGCATTTCGACAACGAGTAGTGAAATGTGAAGTGGTGTCCCATACTTGGAATTTGTGCTCCGCATTTCACCCATCAAGTGCACACACACTGTGAACAGGGGGCAGCCGTTTTTGCTGGGGTGTTCAGGGAGCGATTGGGAGTTGGCCTTGCTCAAGGTCAACTGAGAACAGTACTGAGACTCAAACCTGCGACCTTCAGGTTACAAATCCGACTCTCTAACCATTAGGCCACAACTGCCCCATTAGGGCGCACATAACACCTAAAAGTAAAAATGCTAACACATGTACAATAATTACCATGTGAACACACCTACTGAGACAACTTCAATCTGAACAGCCTATTTCTTTCTACTTTAAATTCTCCCTCCCTCCTTGTCTTGCCTAAAACCGATGGGAAAAAAACATTAGCTTTTGCTTCTGGCTGATATACCTGCCCTTCACAAGACCTGGGGATCATAATGCAATCTGGAGACTCATTAAATTGGATTAGACCGTACAGACAGATTATTAAAAGAAAACCATCAGTAAACAGCGGCGTTATCTGCAAAAAAAAAAAAAACAAGGGCACTTCAAGTGTGTTTCCACTTCTATCTCCGCAGCTGCTGCAAAACTCAGACTTGTTTTTTGTTTGGTAGATTATCTCCAGCCTCAACCTGCGCTATTGAAGCAGAAAGACAAATATTGGTAAGGCTCCGGCCAGCTAATAGCGTAAACTTGAACCGTCCGCGTTCCCGTACAAGATGTCGCCTGCAGGGATGTGTAGCGAAATCTCCTCACGGACAGTGTGCTACGGGTGCCCTGAGGGGGAGGAGGAGGAAATGTGCGGGCACCTGAGTCCTGACTGACTGAGATAACGGCTGACTACATGCCACCATATTTTCCCAAGAACTCATTTGGAAACTATAGACACCCGGCACTCATGGATTCCCTGTAAAAACTAAGTTTACAGCCCCTCTGGCATCCGGCACAATTCCACAGGACAATTATGATGCCGCTTTCGGGGTCCTACAAAAGTTATTTTAAGGATCACTAAAACGTTCATTGCTTTTTCTTTACGAAGAGGATAAATCTGGGGCAGACGATCCATACGGAAAATCAGGAGCAGCTTCACAGACTCAGCGTTCTCGGCAGCTCTGACATTTATTGGTGAATTGACAGTGAGAAATGCATTGCAAGAGAAAATAAGCAGGCGGAAAGCATGCGGAAGCATTAAGGTTGATTTTGCAGCGAATTCTGATTAACAGTACATAAAGGACAACACAAACTTCCATTTCATCCCCTGGCGTATGCGTCTATTTTCAGGGACGTGTCTTGAAAAGTGTACCGCATATACTTGCACGAGCGCAGCACGGAAAATATACACATGTATACTCCTGATAGAGTAAAATCACATGCCATATGTTCAATCTATAGCACACAGCCTTTATGAATTAAATCAGGACTGCGATCCATCCCCATTGATTAGAATGATAAATTAGGCAGCTGTACTTAGCAACAGTGCTGTCAGCAGGGAGTAGATAATCTCCCCTACAAAACACCTCCATCTTGTTGTGTCTCCACATCAAACAAGCAGGAGGCTCAGTTGCCTTTAAAAAGGACAGACGAGGCATAGCAGCCACCTGCCAAAAAACACAAACCCTTCCCGTCGCACGCTGGTCTGGGGAGATATTCGTGAGACTTTGATGGCATGTGCCTGGAATCTTAAGATAATTACGTTTGAGCGACTGTCTGAGCGTGTGTGTTAGCGCTCTTGTCTAATGATGAAATACCTGCTCACTTCCAGGAAGTCAATAGAGCTTGTGTGAGTGTGAGCCGGTATTTATCTGCTATGTTAATTTTAGTATTTCTATTTTTTGATATACGAACGCATAAGAATTATATGGAAGCTGGTTTGTGGACTTTTTATCCCACAATTCTACCTTTTTTCTTCAGAATTGCGTGATATAAAGTCAGAATTGTGTGATATAGTCAGAATTGTGTGATATAGTCAGAATTGTGTGATATAGTCAGAATTGTGAGTTAAAAATTCCCAATTGCATGTTATGAAGTCAGAATTGCAAGATATAAACTCGCAATTCTGAGGAAAAAAAATTTATAAGGCACACAATTCTGACTTTATAACACAATTGTGAGTTTATATCTTAAAAAAAAAGTCAGAATTGTGAGATAAAAATAGAATTGCTTGATAAAAACTCGCAATTGCGCAAAAAAAGTCAGAATAGCATAATTCTCATAATTCTGATTTTATAACTTGTAATCGAAAAAAGTCAAAATTGTGAGATAAAAAGTTGGAATTACCTTTTTTATTTTTTTTTTATTTAGTGGCGGAAACAAGCTTCCATAGAATTAAGGTGTAAGAATACATATACATACATAAGATACATAAGAGACTTCTCATAATGAGTATTCTTGCATCACTGTTGTGGTAAGAAAAAATTACACTCTGTGATAAATAGAAGGGACAATAAAGTTAACCTAAAGTTCTTACCAGCTGCGATTGCAACAAGCAACGAGCGAGTATCTATATCTGTCACGCAAACAGTGAAATCTTTGAAAAGAGTAAAAAAAAAAAAAAAAATTGTGACCTTATTGATAATATTACATGATTTTAGGGTTAGTTCACCCAAAAATTAAAAGTCTGTCATCATTTATTCACCCTCAAGTTGTTCCAAACCTGTATGAATGTATTTCTTCTGCAAAATATTACTTGAGGGTGAGTAAATTATGACATATTTTTCATTTTTAGGTGAACTATCCAAAATACTTAAAATAAATCTCCCAATTACATTTTTATTTTTTACTTTAAGGTGAAAACAGGCTTTTCACAAGCAATTTTATTATTTATTTAGCATAGAAATTAAGATGCATCATAAACTTTGAAACAGAAAAAACTAGCAAATAGTAGGAGAGAAACTATTTCTCATTCTGCCTGTCTGGAGTTTCACATTAAATAACAAATCTAAATTTGACATTTATTATAATGGATTTGAGTGACATTTGTTGTAAATTTTATAATGTAAATTGATTTAAATGAAAAGTTAAAAGGTTGGTGTTAATAAATGATAGACAAAACCGAAATTCTGATCATTTGCCATTTAGATGTATTAAATGTTATAAATAATGACTTTCAAATTTAATATAATAATGACGGTAAATGCCTAATTTATCATAATAAATTATATTTTGCAGATAAATTGCAAAAAATTTCCTTCTGCAGGCATATATATAAATATAAATACACATTTATATACACACATATATATATATACATATATATAAATATATATATATATATATATATATATATATATATATATATATATATATATATAAATAAAAGCATTTTCACTATCCGTAGGCCTTCTGAGTGTGTCAGTTTAAGATCATGTATGTGGGCAAATTCAACTTGAGTTTTTGCGGTTATAGTGCTGAACACAGCTGCCGATTTCTCAACAAGGCCAAGCAAAAGGTTAAAAAGCAACTACTGAAGAAAGCTAAACAGATGGGTCCTGTGCCAGGAAAGAGCCCATCTAAATCTGGAAACAACACTAAGTTCCTCTTTTCTACGACTGATTGGTCAGTGAGAGCCCTATGGAAGGGCAGGTGAAAAGATGAGGGTTGAGGGTGATGGAGTAGACGCACCTCACAGCCTTTCTCTCCATTTCTTTTCCAGTGTTTTTTCTCCATTTTCTTCGTTGAAGTAGAGAGGAGTGCAGCATGAGTCTGGACCCGAGGGTTCAAGGCCAGGATATTCTGAATAGATGGAGAGAGAGAAATAGTCAAGGTACGCTAAGATAGTTTCATATTATGCATAACTTGTGATACACAACGACTTTTGCTTCTGTGTGTGTGTGTGTGTGTGTGTGTGTGTGTGTGAGTGAGTCGGAGCACTCCCACTCACATTCTTGTACTTGAACAAATGTGATTCTCGGCAAGGACATTTCCAGCGCTCTGGGAAAATAGCACGCTTTAAGTTTCACAGCTGAACAATTAAGGGAGTTCTGAGGACAAATCAAAAGGCATGCCAACAGGCTGTCTTTAAAGAATCAAGAGTGTGTTAGCAGATGCTTGTCATTCCTAAACTAACGTGCCGCAGCATCGCTTCACACTGGAGAGATGCAGACAGCTGACCTTCAAACTCATTCACTTTCAAATACGCAATTCTTCTGCAAAAACACGCACAACCATTCAGACGATGTCAGCTTCCCACGCAGCCATGTATATAACATCATGAAAGGTTTTTAACGAATCGGTTTTAAGATGGTTGTTAGTGATGTTTGCTGAGACAGAATTTAGGGCTGTTGCGATTCCTCGATTAAATGAGTACTGGATATTAAAAAATCGTAGATTGCAATTGACCCGTGTCGAGTAACCATCAAAATACAAGATGTATTAAAACCATTATTGCTATTGTGAATTCGTAAAGGCTGCGATTCAGTTAAATAAATATAGGGTTAACACATATGTTGGGGGTAACGCATTACAAATAACTCAAGTTACGTAATCAGATTACTTTTTTCAAGTAACACACTACTTTCAAATTTACAACAAAATATCTGAGTTCATTTTTCAAATAAGTAATGCAAGTTACTTCCTTTTCCCAATTATTGACTGACACCTCTTCTGTCCTCTTGTTGAGAGAAATCGGGAGTGAGGTGCAGTGGCGTTGTGTGTTCTATGTGAACATGATGGTTATTGTAGTTTTAGACTAAATGTGAGCAGGCATTTACTCATCTCATTTGCACAAAAACAGATTCAGTATTCCTCAAAATTAACAAATTAGTGAAATGCAAACTCAAAACATTATGCAAACCTGCAATAATTAAATATTAAATAACACAAATATACTTTATGTATTTATTTCTGGAGTCCGTAAGTTTTGCCTCTGTCGCCATCTCTGTTCAAATCTGCAATTGCAGTTATTTGCGGAATTATCATCTTTACACGGGTTGTGCATCGGCACGGCTCCTCAGTGTGGATAATGTTTTGAGGAGAATGTGTGGCTGCCACCACATCAGTGGATACTGTTCTTCAGAATCACAGATTGTAGCCCTGGAAATATGACCAAAATAAGAGAATGTAATCTGAACAAGTAACAAATCCGCCACTTTTGTTCTGACAAAATGAGAGCATTAAAATAAATCGTGCTACCAATGGTGATTCAATTTAACGATCGATTAGCTCGGATAACGTCAAATCTTGCAAATTAGGCTATTATTATTGTTATACTTTGTTCTCAAATAGTTAATGTTAACAACATCAGCATTGCGTGACATGTATTTAGTATGGATTAGCAATTATTTCAATTTCTGTACAGTCTAATCTCTAATTGTCCATTTGTCATACCATACAATCCACTGTCAAAATGATGTTTAATTATTCCAGCTGTTGTGAGAAAAGGCTATAAATGATCTGCCTCCTGCAGCATCCTCACATGATATAGCCTAGTAGTGCCAGGACTCCTTCTTTAACTCCTCCTTCTTCTAAACAGACATGACGTAATGACGCAAAGATGAACGGCTGCATGCTCAAATTTCCCGCGGAAACCTACCAGTACCACCCGAACTGGAAAACATTATTACAAGCTTACCAATGTGAATCGGGCTGAGGTAAGGAGATTGTTTTGAAAACTGGCTGGTTATGAACTTGCTCAAAAATTGATTTTGGATAATTTTTTGGATCATTGATTTTGGATCAATAAGAAAAAATGACTTTAGCTAAACATCACATTTTTTTTATTTTATTTATTTTTATTGCAAAATGGCAGCACAGCTGAAAGGCTTGTTTGAGCTTCGCCCTCTACTGTACAGGAGTAAAGCCTGAGGCTTATTCATTTCACTTTTGGTGTGAAAGGACCTTTACATTTGCCAAAAATAGAACTTTATTTTATTATTAAAAAAACAAACAAACAAACAAACAAGTCCAGCCCAGCGCCCAAAAGTAATATAAAAACTAATGTAATCCAATTAGTTCCTTTTTTAGGGAGTAACGCAATATAGTAATGCATTACTTTTAAAAGTAACTTTCCCAACACCGCCTGCAGGTTTAATATATATGAACACAATAAAAACATTTTATCCACATAACATATTATCCACCATATATCAACGTTATTGCAACTACCCACAACACCCTAGCAACCACATAGTAGGAATTTCCTGCTATGTACAGGAATATCCACTCAATAACTCAGTAACAAATACTGTTACAAAACTGTGTGTGGCACATGAGAAAATAAGACTGATAATAATGTAAATATGAGATTTTTCTTTTTTCTCTCTCTCTTTCCTGTAGATCACAGGTGTAGTTCAGCCTCTCAGAGTACCTGGGGCCACTTCCCTTTAATCAAACCTGAGTGTCTCTCTGTGCCCCTCTCCAGCGCCGCGCCGTTATTGACCCCTCCCCTCTCATCCTGACAACAAACACACAGGCTCACACCTCTCCATTACAATCAGGAGTGACCCACTCAGCAGCAGAGACCAAGTGCTCCTGCAGGCTAGCAGCCAAAGCAATCCGTAATCACGTCCCGTCTCGTTTCGACACATTCATTCAGATGCCTGTACGAAAACATAGCCTTTGTGTTTTTTGATTGGAGGAGCAGAGTTTTAAGCCTTTGTAAAAGAAATGACATGTGTGAATGCACAATTGCTGAAATATATAAATTATTAATGCACCAAGTTGCTAGGCAATCATAAACATCCTACAGTTCGGCAAATGAAATAATGAAATAATTTGAAAAACTGAATTTGAATAGATAGATAAAGCACAATGTTTTCAAATTTAAAAAAATATTAAAATGATCAAAAAATATGTAAATAATTTATTTGGGATAAATATAATCAATATAATTTTTAAATATACATTACCATTCAAAAGTTTGTAGTTGGTATGATTTTTTTTTTTTTATGTTTTTGAAAGAAGTGTCTTGCTTACCATGGCTGCATTTATTTGAACAAAAATACAGTATAAAAAAAAAGGTAGGCAAAATATGTTGCATATTACAATTTAAAACAACTATTCTCCATTTTTAGTATTTTTTATATAATTTAAAAAAAAAAAAATATATGAAAAAATTATATAACCATTTGTCTATGTCATATATGCACAAAATTAATTTAATTAAGTTAAATTTTTTAATGAATTTAAACACAGTTTATATATATATATATATATATATATATATATATAAATCATATAAATTAATATAACCATTTGCCTGTACATTTACAAACAAAATTAATTTAAACAATGTTGGTTTAGCATATGTGTATTCCTTTATAAGACTCTTTTGATGATGTCATTTCCTTACATATTTCCCAACTTAATAGCTCTGAAAGCACCACAAAGCATCCTTCTCTTTTTTTAAGTTTCTCAGTCACTTTGAGATATTTTTCTTTCTTTTTCCAACCTTTCCCAACAACATCGGCGACCAACCTCAATTAGTGTCCTGCAGGCAATGTGACAACACATGAAGCTTCGTCTTTTAATATTTTCACAGTAGGCTAGATGAAAGTCTATTTCATACAGAGGTATGAGATGTTAAAAGGGCTCGCAGACGTTCGGGAAGCCGCCTCTTTCCTGCGGCGCTCGACTCGACTGCCTCTACAAAAGTCCCGCTCTTCCTAAAGCCAGACATCAGCCTATTAATATTTTAATTTCACACCTAATAAAATGTAGTTAAAGCACAGTGTGAGATACAGGCCGAAACAATAAAAATCCACCTCTTCGGGTTTTATTGTGTGTTACGGACAACATTACTTCTCCATTTTCATATAGTGTGCAGAAGGAAACCTAATATGTTCTTTGCGGTCAAGCCTGTAGGTAAACCGGGAGCTAATAACAATGTTATTCATCAGAAAAGAAATCCTAACGGGATTCGGCTGTAATCAGCGCGAAAACAACTAACGTCCACATTTCTAACTATTTCAGCTTGTCCTCCATGTTCGTTCTGTGGCGCAGTCGTTTGTTTGAGGTCATATGAAGGATTAGAAATGTTCAAACACAATTAGTATCTGTTGCCCAATGGGAGGACAGGACACAGGAAAGTCTTTACTTTATTAATTAAGAAACGTTCTCCGCACAAAACAACTCCAGTGATCAGATCAACCAGAGGCGGTCAGTAAACAAACAGCTATTAGAAAAGATTAAACGGTGACGTTAGAAAAGTACATTTAAGAACATTTGCATAATAGATAAATGTAATTAATTATGTCAATGCTATTCCCTGGAACAATTCACAGAAGCTTTAAAAAAAACTTATTCATTGCCAAAATTTACTTTTTAGCCAGTCATTATTAAAATAAAACGAGACGGAAAAAAATAAATAAATAAAAAAATAAAATATATTAAGACAAAATGAAATGAGACAAATAAAACAAAATAGAATAAAATAAAAAATATGAGACAAACAATCAAGACAAAATAAAACAAAATTAGATAAATGAAATAAAATGAAAAAAGACCAGACAAAATAAAATAAGAATATAAAATTAAAAAGCCATAAAATAAACAAACAAAACAAAAATAATACAAAATAAAATAAGACTTTAAAGATGATACAAAAGAAGACAAAAAAATAAAATGAAATGTCTTTTTGTCTCATGCCGTATTTTATTTTGTCTCTTATTGTATTTTGTCTTCTTTATTTTATTGTCTTATTTTATGTCTTGTCTTTTTTGTCTCAAGACAAAATAAAACAAATAAAATATAAAATAAAATAAGCAGTTGTTAAAATGAAAGCCTAGTTCTGTCATGAAACTCTAGATGGCACATGCTGATGGGTCATTAACGCAAGCTGACAGCTTTAACTACTTGGCACAAGCTGATTGGTTCACGTCACATCTAAAAACAATGAGCTTGCTGCTCACAACATTTAAATGGCTAGTTATCATTTAGGCCTGTCGCGATTGGTATAATCAACTGCGTCGACGCTGATAATTAGTCGATGTCAACATTTTTAAAATCGACTGATCGTTTTATATTATTTTACCTGTGAGCTAACATTACACACATCACGTCAAAGTTTCCAAGGATGGCGGATGAAGCGGAGTCGAGTTTGTAAGTAAAAGGCATCTAAACTATGGGAGTACTTCATACTAGCTGATAATAAAAAGATGGTTTGTACACTCTGGTTTCGTTGGCATACCACAGCAGCACAAGCATGAACATCTGAAGAGGAAACATAACTTTAGGGGCTATTCTGGATGATGGGCCACAGGCAAAGCTACAGCCACTGTATGTGTTTTTATACATTAAATTAACTAAGCTTTTGTAAGCAGAACGTTTAAAATCCTCTGTCCTTTAAGCTGCTAAAGGGGCCGTTCACACATCACGTCTTTTGCACGTGCAAGTTCGTTATTTCAAATGTAGGCACACGGCAAGCACGCTCATAATAGACATTTAGGCCTATATAATTTAGTTGTATTTACTTTTCTCTCAGTTGCAGGCAAAGCCATGTGACTGAATTCCTGCAAAAGAAGGATTTCTCACCACAATTGGTTGCAGCTCTTACTGATAGTGTCCAGAATGCCTAAGTTGAAAGTTAAATAAAATGTTCTTAAGAAAGATTGTTGTTTTTTGGTGGAAAATTAATCGTTTAGATTAATCGATTAATCGATATAAAAATTGTCGTTAGTGGCAGCCCTATTATCATTCACTATATCAGTTGCAGTGCACTCTCACGAGTTCGTCTAAATCCCTCCACCTTCCCCAGCTCCACCTGTATAGAGCTGCTATGCGTAATTGATATTTGCTATTTGTGCAGCAGCAGTATGTCTTACATACTCACAGCAGTGTATCGGCATATGTATTGGCAGTAGAAAAAAAAGTTCCTGTACTTGCTCTGCAGCAGCAAAAATCTACAACACCGCAAAAATGCAGCATCAGCATAGATCTATTCCACCAAGACAAAATACATTAACATTGTCATATCCATTACCATGCTAATACCTTCAGAGTATTGTCATGATAGAAATAACACTGTCTTCTAAAATTTGCTTAGGCTTAGGAATAACTAAATATAGTAAGTAAAGAAGCAATTTTAAGCCTAAAGCCTTGTTTCCAACTTGATATTGACCCTCTCCCCTCAAGTGGAAAATGTACAAGTGAAACAGATGTATGCTGGAACTGGGCTAAGGCACACACAAATGGTGTCTAACAGATGTTTATTCTGTCTCTACAACAGAACGTTTAGGTCTAGAAAGAGAAGACACTACCTGTTCTCCTAAATGTTCTGATATAACAAGCAACCACCATTCATATCAAAAGAGTTAATTGATCTTAGGACGGAGAGAGCGCCGTATTATTTAGAGGGATGCAGTCTGACAGTCTGAAAACTTCCCTCAGGACATGAGGATGACTTATTTCTAGGTAAACTATGCTTTTAAAGGTTTTCCGTCTTTCACCAAACGTCAGAAGGTGATGTCAATGAGATCGACGCCACGCACGAGATGAAACATGCATTCATACATCGCAATCAATACTACTGTACACACTGCAGGGCAGCATTCGCATCTTAAAACATCCTTCCACAAGAGAGCAGATGCATCTTTAGGGCTCAGAAGGAAAACACCATTCAGATTTAGTGTATAAACACAAACACCGTACAAGCTAGGCACTGGGCGTTCGCTCGCACAAACATCCAGGAGGCTCGACTCTTCCCCAGACAAAACGCTCTTCCGCAGCGCAGCTGATAAATGCCAGAGACGCAGACAGTCTGAGTCAGGCATGGATTTTTGCAGTTATTCAGCAGTCCTTGAGGATCCGAAGCCAAACAGGGGCTAAGTGTGTTATCAAACATTATTTAAAACAAAAACCGACCACATTCCCCGTCGTATGCCTGACCTTTGCGGTTGGAGAGGGCCGCAGCAGCGCGGAGATGCAAGCATGGCAGCACTGACAGCGCTTTCCACGCCGGGGCCCATCTGCATGTCTTGGATGGTTCCGTGGGGGAGCCGCTGCGTCTGTTTTTATCACTCTCCACTGATCACGCAGCCCAAACAGATGGAAGATCAATAACCAGCACTGCCCAGCCACATCAGGCAAACTGCAGCCCCTCGGAGAAAATCAGATAGGGAGCCTCTATGATGGACAACGGGAAATGGCAAATCAAACTCAGCTGCAAGTGCTAATTAATGTGGGGCTCAGGCCTGGGTTGTATTCTGCACCATAGTGCATTTGGAGCAAACAACTTCCTGTAATACAAATGCACTCGGGAAGATTCTACAAAAAGCCAAAGTACAATTTGGCAATTACACAATTGCAAAAGCTTTTTTCTGTTGTACATGCGGATAATCATTAGTGAATATACCAGCATTACTTTTACACAACCTCCATGCATTACACTCTGAAAAATATTTTTCAAATAATAAATAAAACAATTTGTATAAAATGTGTAGACCTGCAAAGTAAAAAGGTGACACGTTTACAAAGTTTTAACATCTAAATAAAGTATTCTGGTGCAGTCTGACGAGAAAATAAAGGGAAAAGACAACATATACTTCAATTAAAAATATAAATAATAATAACAAATTATTGACACTATAGGGCTGCCTTGGCTGCATTCGATTTCAATTCAGAGTCTTGTGATTTGATTTCGATTTGATTCATTTGGGGCCTTTCAGCTACAGTACATGGCAAATTTTCTCAAAGAAAAAAAATCTCTCTCAACTAATGCTGTAAGGGAACCACAGTTGGTACATCATTATATTAAAGGTTAAAAGGAATTGATTTGTGAGCTACTTGCATATAAATTACACAAGGAAGTTTTTATAATAACGTTATAATACATTTTTAACGACATAATTATGTTTCTTCTCGTTTTTTATATAGGCCTAAACATTTAAATGGTGGCTGCCATAAAATGGATTCATATATTCAATATTGAAGCACATGTTAAATACAAATACGAATGTGCATTTAGTCTACAGTGCATATGTAGCAAAACGCTCCTCTCTAAGTTAATTTTTGTAGCTGACTAATGAGTTTTTGGACATTGAACGGCTTTTCTGAAGTAAATGTGACTGAAAATGTGACATTTTTACAAGCAGTGTTATTGATGCCTTGGTTGAAGCACTGATTGGTCGATTACATATGACATGATACAGATTTTGATAAGTTGTACTGTATCTTTCAACCTACCATAGGATGTTCATTCATGTTGATATTTAGTGTTGTAACTACTAAAGCGGAAGAAATGATCGCGGTTCACGTGCGCTCTGCTTAAACTGAAGTGCTACAGCGATCTGTGACACACAACGGCAAGAAAGATTGCGACAGCTCGAGAGACGACTATGGGAAAGTAGTCCATTTTCGATTCATGTGAGGTTTATTGTGCTTGCAATTTCACCCCGACATCTCCATTGTTTTATGTATAAGCATGTATGTGTGTCCAGTAGCACAGATTTTCAGTGAATATAACAACTTAAATTTTGTGTTTATATACATACATACATACATACATATATATATATATATATATATATAATGCCGTGTTTTTTATGTATATATATATATATATATATTTATTTATAATGCCGTATTTTTATATATATATATATTTATAATGCCGTATTTTTATATATATATATATATATTTATAATGCCGTATTTTTATATATATATATATATATATATATATATATATACACACATATATATAAATATAATGCCATAATTTTTATGTGTATATATATAAGCTGACCTCAAAGCTGATAAATATGAGAATAATACTCACAAGATTTTTTAAAGATTTTTTGCTCACCAAAGCTGCATTTATTTGATCAAAATACAGAAATAATAGTAATATTGTGAAATATTGTTAGAATTTAAAGTAATCATTTTCAAATTGAATATTTATATTTTAAAAAGCAATTTATTTCTATACACAGCTGACTTTTCAGCATCATTACTGCCTTCTTCTTCAGTGTCACATGATCCTTCAGAAATCATTCTAATATGCTGATTTGATGCTCAAGAAACATTTCTTATTATTATCAAAGTTGAAAACAGTTGTGCTGCTTAATATATTTGTGAAAACCATGATCCTAGAGCACGAGTCGTATGAACTATGCTTTTGTCATTTTCAAACATGGCCAGCATTCACTTACAAGGTATGTATCCACAAAAGCAGCATTACCATTCTAATAAAAACCAAATTCTTGTGTTCCAGAGGAGAAAGACAGTTAGGTTTGGAATGATATGAAGGCGAGTAAAGTACAGAATTTTAATTTTTATACAAACTCTTCAAAATTTGGTGTATTTCCTATAGTCCGTGTAGCCTGCATTTCTTTTCTTCTAGTGCTGGTTTCAAGGTGGTGACACATGCTTGAAACATTTATATGGCTATTAGCAGAGCAGCTGGTACTGCCCTTTTGCTGTCTAATCAATAACAGCACCATATTGTGCAATAAATTACATTCACCGTCCTCTTGCTGCACACCAGAGAACCTCCAATGCCTCAGTATGCGCCAGCCATCCTGTTCTTAGTATATATGGTGCGAACATGCAGCTAAAATTTAACTGTAACACCTTAATCCTCTTGAACAGGAAATGATTTAAAGCTAAAAAAAGATGGTGAATAACTAAACATCAGCTGGCAAGCCGCCACCCTGTTATGTCTTTGGCTCGGATCAATAGGGGAATTTCCACATATTGATCTACCGTAAGCGAAATAAAGATCAGCAGTATCAAACACAGGCTTTGAATATAATTTGCTCTCCCATAAGATTCGGAACAGTATATGAGACACAGATGCGCATAACACATCAAATTCTCATCTGGGTTGAAGTACTTCAACGGAACGAAATATTTAGTCCACTTGAAAACTTGAAAATAATCAAATATCATGGCAGAGATAGAGCCATAGTGCAATGTGCATGTATATTATAACATTATGTCATATAGATTCTCAGAAATAGCATTTAGGTGCCACAATGCAGCACTGATATGTACTGAACTGCATTTTACTGACTGAAGCGTTTAGTGCAAAAGAAATATTAAAATAGGAGGGTTTTACATTTGCTTTCATAGGAAACTTGGCCAATTTGTATGTTAAACAGAATTTTAAAAATTAAACTTTTTTGCTCATTTTTGCAGTGAGCATTCAACCTCCCAAAAACATTTCAAATGTAGTAGGGTTGGCACAAAGCAAAATATGATTTATTTAAAAGTTTTCAAATGAAGTTTTTAAAAAATATGTTGGCACTATTTCCTGAGAATGATGTGATTTAAAAAAAAATATGACTTTTAAATTTTGGTAATGTTTTCAGACAAATAATAATAATTTAAAAATCCAGATATTGTTTTTTTTTTCCCCCAAGAAAGATTTCATTTTAACACATTTTTGTAATTAGCCAATTAATGTACTGTCATTAGAATACGTCTTGAAATCATATATATGCTAACATTCAGACTGATTTACTGAACACAATATTGATATAACCACCGAAAGCCATAAAGAAGTGTTATCCTTCATGGGTATTACTTTTAGTGATAGAATGATTTGATTGGGTCATTCAGTTAAATAAAGGAGCTTGTGAGTTATTTAGCTCATTTTTAAAAAGGTCCAGACTTCAGGTTATCCACGTCTACATCTGACATTTTTATGAATAGACATTTCTATTCATGAAAAATGGTCATATGGATTACAAGTCAGCAACTTCACAGAAGAGAAATGATACTGGAGTCAGGCAGCGAGAGGAAAGGCCTGTTTGACTGACTTTCTCCACTGAGAACAAAACAAAAAACATACAGATCATTCAATCCTTCCCCATTTCTGAAGTAGTGAAGGCTGGAAACTTTGCTTGCTGGGAAATGTGGATTTGACAGCAAGGAAAAAGTGAGACTGAACAAAATACAGCTTATGGATGATACAAAAACAATCAAATGTTTTGTTTCCTCTCTGTATCTCTCCTAAAAGGCATTTAATTTAATCAGAAATATTTGAAAATCGTTTATTTGCCCACATGTTGTTCCAACACTGTTTCATTTTGTTTCTTCTGTGCAACAATAAAGAAGAAATTTAGCATTATGTGACCTGCTTTTTTCTATACAATAAAAAATGGATATTATCCAAGCTGTCAAGCTCCAAAAATCATTTGATATCTTAAATTTAAGTCACTCGTCACTAAAAATCGCTATCAGCTTTACCTATGTTCAAATTATGCTCTAAATTTCTCCTTTTGTGCACTATGAAAGAAAAAATATCATACAGAGCAAGTAAACGATGACAGAATTTTTATTTTTAAAGGTGAACTACTCCTTTAAGGCAGTCTGAGCTATTTGTTCCTCTCCTATCCGTCCTGCAGAGGGCGTCTGTAAGTGCCAGTCAATAGCATATGAATTGTTTACTCTCCCTCTCTCTGCGCTAGCTAGACCAACCTGCCAGCCTAAAACCCCATAAGCCCTCCCATCAGCCTGTCAATCAGCATCCTCAGCCACTCACGGAGCAGAATCAGGCACGTCTGGTCCACTCCCCATGCGAGGCGGTTTAATTCGGTAATGGCCAATATGCGCCAGAGCCTCATTATGCAGCATTTGAAATGGTCCCTGGCCATGTTGAGGCTCGAAAAACAATTAGCAGAGAAACAGAAGGGAAATGAACTGTAAAGAATCAGGGCTTGATGACCGAGGCTTTATCTGCTCTCAGTGGAGGAGAAAGAGAGAGAAAGAGAGAGGGGGGATTGGGAAAGAGAGAAAGAAAAAAAAAAAAAGGTTGAGTATGCCACATGCTTCTTGGGTGTGTAAACGAGCCGGCTTGCCTGAGGGAGCCTGGGCGATGAACTCCACTGAGGGGGATTGAGTTTGCAGACAGAGATTGCAGCAGACAGAGGGGTCACATGTGATCAGGTGAACGCGTACGGCCCCCCTCCGGGGGATCGGGGGAAGAGGGGGAGGTGGGCTGAATTGTACATGGAGGGGCAGCCAGGTAAGTGCTGGCTTTGCAGAAGGTTCTCTGCTTGCATTCAAGGGACGATGGCTCTGTGACAAACCCCTCCGTACCATCTCTGCTGTACTGATTGATTACAAGAGCAGTCTGACCCAACCCTGGCAGAGGTGCAATTACTGATCCACCACTGCACCAAACAACACGCATCACACAGGCCTGCCTGCATCTGAAACAGAGACGGCAATCAAAATACGACACACATCAGGGCAGAATCACAGTCCTGTTGAGGCAAGTCGGTTCACCTGGCCGCATACAAATATAAATCTGAAAATCTCCAAAACTGTGTGAAGATCATGTTTGAGTAACTTAAAAAATGAGAGTTGCAGGCATTGACCCATATCTATTCACTTCTTCCCCTCCCCTAAGACCAGAGGTGTCCAACCCTGCGCCTGGAAGGCGACGAGTTTAGCTCCGACCCCAATTAAACACACCATAACCAACTAATCAAGGTCTTAAGCCCGGTGTAGTGGCAAATTGGGTTACGTTTACACTACATTTGCTTTTCATAGAAATAAAAAACATTCTCGTACCACGAGATCTCGCGAGACTAAAACGTGACGAGATTTCTCGTTGAGGTGAAAAGTTGTCTCGTCGTGCTATCAGTGTGAGGGTGAAATTATTATTGAAGATGCTCCCGCCACTTTCAAATCGTTTGTGTGGAAACATTTTGGTTTTCCAGTAGAAATAATAAACGGCGAAAGAATAACACACAAGACACAAACAATATGTAAACATTGTAAGAAAACTATGCCGTACACCTCGGCCAAGGTACAGACTCTTAGGGGCCGTTCACATATCGCGCGCATTTTCATTCGCGCAAAATGGAAGCGACGCGCATGCAACGACAGACGCTACAGAAGCGCGAGCTCCCGAACGCTTGCAAAAGTGACGCAGCCGCGCTTTTTTAGGTGAACGGCCCCTAAAGAGGCAGAAAGCATCGCTATTACTGCTAACGGTTGGACTTCTCGGTGTACGCAGCCACACAATCAGTAGTGACGGGGAAATGGTCAACTTTGTACTGCAGTTAAAGTGACACTTAAAGTGTTATTTGAATTTTTTATTTATATGTTTATTTTATTTATACTGTTTAATTTATGTTCAATCTGTAGAAAGAAGTTCGGTGAGATTTCTCATGTGAAATTATACAGGGCAGAAAACAATTGGTTGATTTTGTGGCAAAACATTTAGCAGTGTTTGCATGTTGTTTTACTGCAAATAATTCATTAAAATAGAAGTAAAATGACATGCATTACAAGTTGATTTCAAAATGCACCAACATTTTTGCATTTTATGATTTTCAGTTGAATAAAAGACTATTTTCCCTTCATACGTTTCATTATTCAGGATTTCTTAAAAATACTATAAAAATCTCGTCTCGTGAACCCAATCTCGTGTCTCGTCTCGTCTCGTGGGATAGGGGTCTCGTCACACCCCTACTGATTAGGGCTGTGCAATATGGACAAAATAATCACATTGCGATTTTTTAAGGAATATTGCAATTGCGATTTATTTTGCAATTTTGGTAATTGTTTTTGTTTTTTCAAACATGCTACATTCTGAATGTATTCAGTGCACAAGAAGTACATAATGTTTCACAATGAAGTAACTGTATTTACAGCTTCATAAACAAAACTGTAATTAACTGTCTTTAAAACAGACAACATAAAATAAATTAAGGTTAACTAACCTGAAATTCCAGTCATAATAAGTAAACTTCAAAATTGAAGTAACATACTGTACAGTAGGATTAACTGCTTGATAAACAAAACTGTAAAAAAAATAGTGTCTTAAACACAGACAAAATAAAATAAATTACGATTATTTCACCTGCTTAAACTCGTATTCAACGCCCGCCTTACATTTCTCATACAGCAACTTGTGTGAAATAAGTGCGAGTTGGCAGCTGGTATCTTTAGTCCAGTGTTTGAATCCAAAATTCTCTCAAACGACTGATGTTGAATTTCTCTTTGGTACCAAATCATTTTTATTCTGAACTGCATCCATATTTTTTCTTCTTTCCTCCCGTTTGCCTATTCTGTTCTCCTGCTTTGCTTTGTTCTAATTTGTGTGGTGTGCTGAGTGAGCTCTGATTGGTTAACATCTCAAACATGCGCTCAATAACGTTGCAGTATTCTGAATTAAAATAGAAATGACAGAAAAATGATAGAACTTTTGTAAAAGTCTACAAATAAAATTGCAGACTTATGCGATTTAGAAGTTGCATGTGCTCAAATCGCAATTGTTTTGCGATTGCGATTAATTGCACAGCCGTAAACCTGATGCATATGCAAATATCTCTCAATATAGGCTGGGCTGTGTAGTTGTAACCATCTCTTAGCTCTTATGGCAAATTACTGTTTGTACTTAATAAGACTAAGAGAAAACTTATTTTTATTTATACTGTTTTTATTTCTTTGATCAATTTCTAGAAAGGAGTTCAGTTAAAAGTTGTAGAAGCTTATGAATCATGTACAGTCGGGTCTGAAGAGACTCATATGAAGTCATACAGGAGAGAAGCTCAGTTGAGTTTGTGGCAAAACCATTTACAGTGCTTGAATATTTGAGAATTCATACTCAGAATGTAGCACTGAAATGATATTCATTACATGATGATTAGTTAAACATTGCAAATCTTGTGTCTCGTCTTGTTTTGAGAGCTAACTGTCTCATCACACCCTTACTAGGTATACTAGAAACTTCCGAGCAGGTGTGTTGAGCGAACGTAAAGCTAAGCTCTTCAGGACAGTGGCTGTCAAGGACCGAGTTTGGACCCCTGTCTCTTGGGGGATATAGGATATTTGTGGCAAACTTTACTGCAAGCGTTAATTTTTTTTTTATGCCACAGACTTGTAACAGGATTTCAGTTCATCGTATGTTCTGATAAATGGCGCAAATACCAGTTGCACACGTACTAGCTGACAAAATAACAGAAGCATAATTTTTGGACTAATGTCTGCCTGTAGGCGACCTCACCTCACACAGCAGGGGCGCAGCTGAAGCGTCTACATGGTAAACTGGTGCAAATTGTGCTCAAAACATCCAACATTCATTCCTGATGCAAAATTTCCATCTACATCGAGCAGGGGGTAAACAGAGCGAGGGAGATGTGAAATGTTTTGCAGCTACAGTCTTATGTTTAAAAAGCAGAGCGCTTGCAGCCTCAGTGATTTGCAATAACATGCAAGCTTTTCGAGTGGCCAACTATTTCCATAAAATTTCATTTGCATTTTATTTTGGAGCAATCCCCTGTCAGCGTTCCAGACGTCTGATGAGAGCGCGGGCCGGCAGAGGCGCAGAGGTCTGCCAGCGGAGTCATACCTCTTTGTTTAAATGCTGTATTGCTGTGGGTTTTTTAATGAACTCTAATAGCAGTCCAGGAGGATTTTAATTAATCTACATGTGCGCACAAAAGGGCCCCACATTTAGCGCTTTCAGAAGTGCGGATGGATATTAAAATAAGACATCTGACAGAACTGCAGAAAAATGGAGGATTTAATTGCTCCAGAGATGGCAATTATTATGAGATTTAGAAAGCCATTTTCAATGGCAGACAGGAGTCATTTAGTCCCAGTCTTAAGTGCAGCGAAGAGCCGAAGGTCACGTCAGTGTTGTCATTACGGCCTGAATAAAGATGCTAATGAAGGGCTTGACTTACTCTCCTCTGCTCTCCATAAAGGTTGCATTAGTGTCGCCTGGCATGAAGACACGGCCATCTTTACTCGTATTAACATGCGACGAGTTTCACCACGAGAGCAAGTGCTAAACATTTTACACCTTACGTAGTGAAACTAACACCAGCATGTTCACAATCAACAGGACTGCCGACACAATGCACTAAACTGTGCTGTAGCCATGATTGGGTCCTATTAAAATCAACTTTAAAGGGATAGTTCACCCAAAAACGAAGAATGGAAGAATGTTTGTAACCAAGCAGATCTCGCCCATCATTGACTACCATAGTATTTAATGATGTTTTATTAACAAAGTTCGGGAGGAGCACGTTCAAATGATCTAACTAATCATCACATCACTCCAACCCGCAGTCATTAATCAGCAATCAACATATCTACCCAATCAGCATGAGCGGAAACTTGTATATATATCAACGCAGTCGACTCACCTATGCTTTTGGACAGTTTTCAGCATCCCTCCACCACCCCGTCTCCTCACACTTGCTTGGTTACTTCTTAAACCAGAATACGGGGGGAGTACTCTGGGCTCGGGCCAAATACCGAGCTCGGAGCCCTCTCCTCGGACAGCACGCCAAATATGCATACTTTATTCATCATTTAGCAGACGCTTTTATCCAAAAAAAAGCGGGTTTAGGGCACTTTAGTCATGGTATCGAAGGTGGAGAGAGTGCTGTTTATTCACAATCCCCACTATCAATTCCTGCCAGCGTGGGAATCGAACCAGCAACCTTCAGATTACAAGCCCGACTCCCTCACCACTAGGCCACGACTACCCTATCTGATTATTTGTTATTGTGAACTCGTGAATTTCCCTACTATGGTAGACAATGGGGGGTGAAATCTGCTTGGTTACAAACATTATTTCAAATACACAAAGGATTGTGTTCAGCAGAACAAAGAAATTTATACAGGTTTGTAACAACTTGAGGATGAGTAAATGATGAAAAAATTTGGGGGTGAACTATCCCTACAGTTTTACTATAAATACGTGTATATACAACTTTACATATTTAAATAGATATATATTTTGTAGGTCAAGATCTACCGCCGTCACCTTCCTCCACAAACACTCAGCAAAATGTTAAAGATTTTAGTGCATGGTTGTTACTCATCACTGTAAAACACAAAGAAACTTCTACTCAACAATTGGAGATATATTCTCTATATTATGGACACATCCTTGCCATAGGCTAATTCAGAAAACGGAAGGGAGCAAATTGGCCATGGCTAAAGTAAATGACGCCTATGCTCTTTAAATTTTCTTAACAACTATAGAATTATAAAAGTCTGCTTCAACTATCTACTACTTTATATACTGTAAAATACTATAACAAGACAGAAACAAAAAGGCTATAGCAGTCATCAAGAAGAGGTGAGTAGGGAAGAGCTGTACAAATGGGGTTTTCACGAGTTGTTGAAAAGCTTTTTAAGTAAATTGAATGTGACGTTAAAATAAATAAATGGGGCAGTGCAATTAATCTAAATAAAACTCAAATTGAGATATATCTTATCTAGGGTTGGGAGTCAAAAATAAATCTATTCCAATTCTGAAAACTATACTTAAGGTTAGGAATCGATTCCACTTAACATTTAGGTGCAAGAACACGCAAAAGAGAAATTCATTTTGTACACACCCGCTGTTTTCTGTCCTGCGCACAAAGAAAGCCACCTCTCATCCGTGTGATCCATGTGAATACTGAATTGAGTTCTCTTTTGTTTCTTCTTGCAATTCATTGGACAAATTCACTCAAAATTAAGTCAAAAAATATCTGTTAGTTGATTAGAAGGGGCTTGGTCGAACAAGATTGAATTAGTGGAAGTGGCGAAGTCTGTGAGAAACTGTAAACGGCAGGAGATCCAAACATTCGCATATTATTCATCATTCATCGACCTCAAATATGGCTTATCACTTTAAACATGGAAATAGTAGCAACTTTACAAGTACGATCAGGATCGTCTCGGTCTCGTCACCGAAACTCAACGTATATGCTTCCCAAACAAGAGAAATGTTTCTATAGAAAGCTTGAAATGTCTTCTTTTAAACGAACCAATTCAAATGGAAAATAACTATTCTCAGATTATGTAATCCGTATGAAACATGCACCACTGCGGAGATGAGGAGTCAGCATCATTGTGCAGACGAAAACACAGAAAACAATAAATTATTAAAATGTTTAGATAGTCACCTTTTGTTTTTTTTCACGACACACTCATAATCATAACTTTTGCCGGTGCGCTGTGGAAAACTTTCACTTGGCACAGGCCTTCAGAATGTATTTTGTAAATCCAAACTTCGTAGACTTACAATGTAATTTTGAGTTGATATTTAACATCAGAAGCTTTAGGGACTTTTCTATAAAATCAAATTCGCTGTTTTTGCTGTGTCACCATTCATTTTTAGATATCATATTGCAACTTGATGCAACAAAGATAAGACAGAGTTAAAAATCAGTTCCATTGACTAAACGTCAGTAGAAAAATCATGAGAATCTCACTAAGCCATTAACACAGGGCCAGAACAGGTAACAGTGAAATACAGTGAAAGCTTTCCTTTCTTATACAGTAGGTCCTCCTGCTAACAGTAAATGGTATAAACTGACATGTGATTCTCACATGGCTAGTACAGCTTATTAACCACATGGTTGTGAGATGCATTACAGCATTGCAGTCTGCAGCTCAGACCTAACTAACCGTATAATAACTGGGAAATTGGATTATCTGGACATGCCATTATTTCCAGTGTGTTCGCTGCTTCTTGGGTCGCAATACTCTTTTACAAAAATGAGAGCTGAATGCCAAATGAATGCAGCTGTCTCTGGCGCAACCCTTAAGGCACACATTTATCATTAAAACACTTCAAAATGGTTTTAAACGAAACGATTGCCAACAATTCCGTTGCACTTCAACACTCTTTCACATCAATTGTTTATGGCAGCATTCCAAGATTTCCAGATCTTATCAACCAATATCCACACACCCACATAGGCTATGTTCAAAACAGCATACTAGCATACTACTCTCATTATTTTTCCAGTATGCATACTTCACGCAGCAAATGAACTTTCTGTATGCACAGAACTGAATTCACTACATTCAAACTGACTGACAGGCGATGTGTGTGCATACTTGCCTGCATACTCTGTAAAAAAGAACAAAATTTGTGTCAAATTTCAGAAATGTGCATTAGGCCTTGAAGTGTAAACGTAAAGCCTAATAGACTTGATTCTTGATCTGTTATAACATTAATATTAATCAAGCCACTATATTAACAATAAACCTCTTTGTTTCTAAATGTTTGCTTCAACATTTACATGAAAAACTTACAGCAAAGTTTATTTCATTGAGAAATACTTGAAGGCTACATTGACCATTGTTTGTTGCTTTAATTTGTTAATACATTTTTTTTAATGAATGAGGGTGTCAAATATCATATTAGTTTTGTGAAATTTAATTATCTTGGATTGTGGCAACATACTACAGTTTATCAACCACTTAAAAAACAACAGCAGTCACTGTAAAAGTGGATTAAAAAAGCAATATGCAAAAACAAATTTATGTCACTTGCTGAATGAAATATGCATTATAATTAACAAAATAACACCGCAGCACAAATATTTATAAATTTTGTGTTACATACTTCACACTTTCCCCACATAGCCTACTCATTTATATATATATATATATATATATATATATTTATATATAAAAGGTAAGCAAAATATAGTGTATACTGCAAAGTATGCACTACTCTGGTATTTCATACACAAACACACATTTAATAGCAAGAATGTTGCATAAAGGTTAAACTGACCACAGCAAAAGAGTCTGTTTGAACTGTACAAAGTTTATTTTCATGAAAGACTGATATAAGAAGGCAAAATAACCGATATATGTTTCAATAGGTGACTTAAGAAGAAACTTTGACCTGAAACAGCCCACTACTGACTGAACTTTCATACTTCCAGAAAAGCAATGTAAACACAGGATCAGACGGTTATAAAGGGAACGTATAGACATTAACCAAGAAAGATAAATAAAAAGTTAACGAAAATGCGACGATTTAAAACTAAGAAACCATCTTTCACCAAGTGCAGCGTCATTGTTTCATACCGCAGATCATTTTAACGCACATCACACTGGCAACAAACATTACGCGTTCATTCATGTTATGAGAGAGAGCTTACCTCGATATCAGGCAGCTCCTTGCTCAGCATTCGAGCCATGTTTCCTCCGAATCAAAACGAATGACGATGAAATGCAGTAAGAGCAATAAAAGTGTTTGTATTCCGACGATAGTCCGCTTTCGAGCAACACAGGTTCACTTCCCGTCGTCTTTCTTGGGAAACTACAGGATCCTTTCGCGTATATAGTCAGAATGGCTGAAAATCGTCCACTGCGACATCGAATTGACAGTTAAAGCAACCGCAGAGATGTCTAGAGCTCATTGAGGGGCTGTAGGCACCTGTCAAGGGTCTTTCTGCAGACGGATAAAGTTTGTTTGATGCCAACTTTTTTTGCACAATGCACGGCGCGTGAACACACTGTGTTTGTTAGCAGGTCTGGATCAAAACAGATGTAAACTCAAGGGCAACTTTATATTCCAATATTCTGCCCATACATATGGTCATTTTAAGTAATTCTAAATAATTTCAATAAGTAATGTCTCTAACAAATGTCAATTTCGAGATAGATAGATAGATAGATAGATAGATAGATAGATAGATAGAATTGGTTATTTAATATCCAAAAATACATATATTTCTCCATTTTCCAAATATATTTTTCAGATGTTTCCTAATATAAGTGGGCCTTGAGTGTTGCCAGGTTGTTGCTATTGAGTTGCTACGGTGTTAGTCTGTTGCTATGGGGTTTCTAGGGTGTTGCCAGGGTCTAGGTGGTTGCTAAGTGGCACTGGGTGCCCCCCTCTTGTCCTTATGAATGAATCAGTGGGTTTTATATTCGCATTCAAAGGCAAAGTAGGCCTAGTGTAGGTATAACGTTCTTTTCATGTTTTATGTGACATTTTACATTCTCAAAATATTAAACAAATGAAAAGAGTGCCTAGTGTTTAATAATCAGGGCTGGTATAAAATTATTTTCAGAATGAAACCCTGCAAAGCTATTTTCCTATAAAGTTACCTTTAATATTATCATAAGTTCATAAAATTACAAGCAACATTAATACATGTGTTTCGTCTGCTTGCACAAATGTATTTTTATCCCTTGTACTAACCTGTAAAATGCAGATGATCTGTAAAGGCTTTGTTTGTTAGATCTAGTACAACACACACATCTTGTATTGATCCCCTTGTGACAGAAGCTTGTGTCCGATAGTGTTTCAATGTGATGCAGTTCTTTGTAATGCAAGCAGCAGAAGATGTTAACCTCCATTTGTACAGTGACTCAGTGTTTGCCGAGAGAGAAATCATTGAATATTGTGTCATTTTTTGATATGTATGCCCTTCAAAGCATTTGATCATCTTGATCTGTAGCTCATTACAGTGGCCGTTTAAAGGTTTTGTATATTTACCAAAACAGTAAGACTAATGACTAACATAATACTGTAAGTATCCAGGCTGCTTTAAGGTGAAGTAACATCACCGATTTGAGATGCTGTTTAAAATCATGCTAAAAAATGAATGTCTTTACAAAGGTTGTTTGTATTGATCATCTCAGTCTTCTTTTGTTCTCTTTGCTTTTATCTTGACAATACGTGTGTTTATTGGCAAATAATTAGAATTTGTGACTGTGGCTCTGAAAAGCAGCGCAGTTATTGCGGTCGATACTGCAGCAATGAGACGGGTAACTGCAAGTCCAGAGTGACTTGGCATTTTAAACAGGAGTGCCATGTTTGTGGTTGTTATTTCTATTTAATTCTTTTTTAAAATGTTTTTATGCCATGGTTAAAGATCATGTCAGGAATTAATCGCCTCAGCCACAGACGGCTACACAATAATGTAAAGTTGCATAATTGTACTTAGTTTTGTGATAGTTAAGCATTTGTTCTTGGGGACTATTGAAACTGAACACCTCAGAAGCTATTTTTGAGGGGGGCTTTTGGGTTAGTTCACCCAAAAAATTTAAATTCTGTCATTTATTACTCACGCTCATGTTGTTCTACACCCGTAAGACCTTTGTTCATCTTAGGAACACAAATTAAGATATTTATGGTAAAATCCGATGGCTCAGTGAAGCCTCCAATGACAGCAAGACACTTTCAGATGTCCTGAAAGCTACTAAAACATATTTAAAACAGTTCATGTGAGTACAGTGGTTCACCTTTAATGTTATCAAGCGACGAGAATACTTTTTGTTCACCAAAAAAACCAAAATAACGACTTTTCAATAATATCTAGTGATGGCCGATTTCAAAACACTGCTTTGAAGCTTTACGAATCATTTATTTCTAATCAATGCAGCGCCAAATTCACGTGATTTCAGTAAGCGACGCTTCGTTACGTCATTAGTGTAAAGCAGTGTTTTGAAATCGGCCATCACTAGATATTGTTGAAAAGTCTTTTTTTTTCTTATTTTTTTTGGGCGCACAAAAAATATTCTCGTCACTTCATAACATTAAGGTTGAACCACTGTACTCACATGAACTGTTTTAAATATGTTTTAGTACCTTCTGTGCATCTGAAAGTGTCTTACTGTCATTGGAGGCTTCGCTGAGCCATCGGATTTTATCATAAATATCTTAATTTGTGTTCTGAAGATGAAAGAAGGTCTTACGGGTGTTGAGTGAAATAACCCTTTAAAGAGACTGCTCACCCAAAAATGAAAATTATTTCATAATTTAGTCACCCTCATGTCATTCCAAAGCTGTATGACTTTCTTTCTTCTACCGTTTTTGTCTATGCAGAGAAAGTCAATGGGGTCCAATGTTGTTTTGAACCCCATTGACTTTCAATGTATGTGCCAAAAAAAAAAATTGAAAAGAAAAATTTAAAAATATCTTCTCACAGAAGAAAGAAAGTCATACAGGTTTGGAGAGGGTGAGTAAATGAAGACAGTATTTCCATTTTTGTGTGAAATATCCCATCACCATCATCCATTTATCACATTTCCAGGGCCCAAAAAACTTTACTTCTTACAATTACATCTAGCCTTTTAAAGTAATATTTACTCTTTTTGTAAATCATGCTATCTCACAACCCTAATTATACTCCCATCAATTTTATTTAACTTTTACAGCTAATGAAATCCATTTTAGTGTAAAATGTGATTGACCACAGTTACGGTCATTTGTCTTTGTGAAGGAATGTCTCATCACTCACGACACAGTTTTTACCTAAAGCTATTAGTGGGCGGTATAACTAAAATATCACAATATGAATAATCATACTCAAAATATAGTTATTTTAGCTGGAAATTCAAATATGGTTTGTATTTTTTATATTTTTCAACTTGTATAACCCCATAACGCCTGTCACTCTCACAGGCAGCGGCACTAGAGAGCAGATCTCAGTATTACACTGATGATTATTCACTGCTCGGGCCACTTCTGGTCATGAGGTGAAATACTGCTTGGTAATATAATGTTATGATAATCTAGATGGTTCATAATGGGCCTCAGCAACATTTACTGTGAGTGTGCATATATATGTCTCCGTCCACATACATACAGACAGACAGCGAATCGCTGTGGTGCTGGATAAATGCTGTCATTTATTCTGTAAATGAAAGAACATTCACAATAAGCTGAGTAATGCATGATCCTTTATTGTCTCAACAACATTATTCAGAACGCAGTGTGTGGGAGACTACATTGTCAGGTTTTGGCTTGGAAGTGTGTTTAAAAAGATTAGCTTCAAATAGGATTTGCTTCATGTATGACCATGTCAAATCCAATTCCCCAATGACCGTTTCACACGTCAAGAATAATCCTTGATATAATGTGCTTGTTCTCGCTTTAAAATTCCTTAGTCATATTGCCATCTGTTACACATTGTTATATATATATGTATATATATATATATATATATATATATATATATATATATATATATAAACAATGTGTAACAGATGGCAATATGACTAAGGAATTTTAAAGCGAGAACAAGCACATTATATATATATATATATATATATATACATACACACACACGCATATATACACACACACACACACACTGTGTATATATAATGGAACTTCATTACTTGGAAAGGAGAACGCTTTCTAATCAGTTTAGAAAAGTTGATGGAAAAATAAATAAAAATTATACATACATGATTTCATGCACAATCCTGATATCAATGGTTGTTAATCATGGTTATCATTATTAGAATTATTAAACTGTTGTTTTAACATTTAGATCTTATATAATATTACTCCGAACTGTTTCATAAATCAACTTTAACTCATATTTCTCCCCAAAAGGTATTTGGTGAATGTCTGAAGCTCAGGACATGTGAGATTATAGGGCCTTTTTCTCCTGAGAAAAATCTGAGAAGATGGATATTTCAACAAAAAATCTCAATTTAAATCACATGAATTTCACATGCGGTCACTACACGTTGCAAAGTATGTGCTCCACATGGATTTTTGCTCATGAAATTTGTCATTTGTCTGTAAGGGATTAATTATGTTTCATGAGAAGCAACTGAGATATTAAAAAAAATCTCATTTGTGATTGTTTTATATATTCATTATACATTTTGGTCTAGAAGATGCCTTTACCATACATGGCATCAAACATCACATGTTTTATTTGCATAGCATATTGTCAGTTTTAAAACTAACAAGACTGAAAATTTCATCCCATCAATAATGCATGATATTTACAGGCTGGCGTTGGGCAGAGAAGAGCCCAGGGACTCGGCTTTCCCCTCGACTTCATTTGGCTCTGTGACAGGATCCATAACCCTCTCTGAATCCTATCAAATGATGTGGTATGAAGTGTCATCTTCTCTCTGAGCGCTTCCGTGGAGTTTCATCTCTGCGGGGAACTGTCATCAGGTTCCTCTTCCATTCTCTCTCCCCCATTCCCATCAATTGAATGGGCTATCAGACACGTTCAATCAGAGGCCAGTTCCATTGGTCAGGCTGAAGGTGATCAGCAGGTGAAGTTGCTCCCCTCTGCGTCTCTACTTCCTGTCCCACCAGGGCAGCATCCCCTCCACATGCTTTATCCGTCCTGAGTGCAGCGAAACAACACAAGTATAGTCTCTGAGATCCATGTGTGTGTGTGTGTGTGTGTGTATTCTTGCTGCTTTCTCTGGTTTTGTGTTATCTCAAAAAAAACACAGGAATGCAACCTTGGAAAATAAAGTTCTTCATAAAAAAAAAAAAAAAAAGAGTTTACGTGGGAGTTAAATATTTTTCATGTACAATATTTATCACAATCAGTTCAAACTGTTCTAGATTCGACAATGTTTATTTATTCGTTTCATGTTTATGTATTTCTAACATTTATATTCAAGTACGTTCAAAAATATGAAACCATTTTTCTGTTTGTTATGAAAGATTAATCCCCAGTTGCTGGTGTATTTTGCATGAATTTGTCATGCCCTGAGGACAAATCTATCCCATACAAATTTACATCCTCGCAGGGTAATAAATCTCTCCGCACAAATCAACAATCTCGCAAAATCATTAATGTTTTTGTCCTCTCTTATCAATTCCATTTTCTGGAGTAATTGAGCAGTAATCTAATTGGTCCAGTGACCCTTTGCATAATTAAATGTTATCAAAGTGATCTGTCGGCAACTGGCAGAGAACAGATGTTGCTCTTCAGTGGAGTAATCAGTCATCGACCCCTGGCCTGAGCCAATCACAATTACCTTGATTTGTGCAGTCCAGAGTGTGAGACCCCATGTCCTAAGTCACTCAGAAACCCCTGAAGAGATCAATAACTCCCTCAGAAGCTCCACCCACCTTGTTCTCACTGTGTGACTTTGATGGGTTTAACAGTCAATTTAAAACCTGAAATGGTGAAATGTGCTACTAGTGGCACCAAAAGCAATTGCAATTCTTTTTGATGCCACAAGTGGAGCAGAAATGATGCACTTTACCCCATCCAAAAATGAATTTCGTTTTGATTCTTAAGGTGTGGTTACATTTACTGTTGTTCAGCAAATTTTCACCACTCATTTCAATAGGAATCCGTACAATCGGGAATTTCGTGTGAAGGCGAATGATTTCCCAGTGCAGATTTCACAACAAGTTCAAGCTTGTCACGTGAATTCGCTGCATGACAAACAGGAAGCTGCTTGGTTTGAAAGTGATTCTGTGTTAGCTGTGCTATAGCCTATATATCAATAGTATTGAAAAAAGACAAAGGACCCTTTTTGCCTGTGAAATTTTGCTAATGTGACCACACTTTTAGGGTTGAAGTGAACAAGAGCGACGGCAACATTATGGTCCCCGTCCCACAAAAGGTGCATACAGACTTAAGGCACGAACACACCAAGGACAATAGCGATTAAAGGGATAGTTCACCGAAAAATGAAAATTATCCCATGATTTACTCATCCTCAAGCCATCCTCTTCTTTCAGACGAACACAAGGGGAGATATATTTAAAATATCGCTTCCAAGCTTTATAATGGTAGTGAACTAGGGGGGGTGAAAAATTCATCATAAATATAATCCATACGGCACCAGGAGGTTAATAATCGCCTTCTGAAGCAAAACAATGCATTTGTAAGAAAAATATCCATATTTAAAACTAAATCTATAAATAGTTTAATATATATCTTAATCTATATAATCTAAAATAACTTCCGCCAGACGACCGTACGCATACTGCGCAAGTCGACTGAGTATGACGCAGGACGTAGGAGTAGCGTAAGCTCAGACGCCTCTCACAGTTTAAACAAATAGGGCTGGGCAACAAACTCAAGTTCCTCTTATATCAAAATCCTCTGGCATTTATCTTTAAAATGTATTTTTTTGACTTCTAATTTGTGGCTGGTATTGGTTTTGCTCTTTCCTCTGAGCTTCCGTGTTCGTCATTACGTTGTGCGTCGGGTCAGAGGTTACTGTTCCGCCATAAATCGATGCAAATGGCCGTCTGCATGTTATTATAGTTAATAAAGTTTTAAATATGGATATTTTTCTTACAATAGCCTTGCAAGCTTTTTTCTTGCATTGCTTTAGAAGGCCTTTATTAACACCCTGGAGCCGAATGGATTATATTTATGATGGATGGATGCATTCATTTGGGGCTTTAAAACATGCCCCCCATTCACTACCATTATAAAGCTTGGTAGAGCCAGGATATTTTTAAATATATCTCTGATTGTGTTTTTCTGAAAGACGATTGTCATATACACCCAGGATGGCTTGAGGGTGAGTAAATCATGGGATAATTTTCATTTTTAGGTGAACTATCCCTTTAAGATAAAAATCGTTCTCACCACAGCTATACGGCACAGAGAAACTTTATCATTGGAATCACTTTCAGAATGATTGTATCCAGCTGATAAAAACATTGACAGCCAATCAGAATCCATCCTGCTGTAACGAGCTTGAGCATTTAAAGTGACAGACAAGAATGCACTTAGAATAAACAGAACGATAACTTCCACTGGTGTGGACGCTAATATATCTTTATAGTTATTGTTCTTGGTCTGAACGGCCTCTACGGCCTTTGCTCCACAACACCATAAAGATGTGGTCACATTTTGCTCAGTGAAATTATTTTACAGACAAAGTCCAGTCATTTCAATAGGAATTTGCGTTATTGGGAGTTTTGCGTTAGGGCGAAAATGTTCTCGTGCAGATTTTGCGTGTGTTCAAATAGGTCATATGAATTTGCAGCGTTGCTTTCTTGGCTGCTTGGTTTGAAAGTGACTTTTACGTGAGAGGTGCTTCATGAATCACTACACTATTGACAATGGACCTTTTCGCCTAAGAAATTTCTGGGTATATGACTGCAATTTAAAAGGATAATTCACCCAAAAATGAAAATTCTGTCACTTTCCTCCATACTATGGAAGTCAATGGGCCCATCAACTGTTTGGTTACCAATATTCCTCAAAATATCATCTTCTGTGTCCAGCAGAAGAAAGAAATTCATACAGATTTGGAACAACTTGAGGGTGAGTAAATGACAGAATTATCATTTTGAGGTAAACTATCCCTTTAAGGTGTCCTTTTTGCCATTTTACCATATGTAAGAAGGATGCTTAACAGCGCCCCCTTTACGCCATTGCACCTGATTTCACCCCAGACTTCACAGCGGACTACTATATTTATTTTTCAGGAAGTTTTGTAAATTTTAAATTACAATACTTGTCTTTGAATCCGTAACAGCGAGAAAAGAAAATGTATCAGTAAATTGTAATGTACTTTCTCACTTGTGTGTTTTGCTTTTGTTCTCAGTTTAGGAGGATTGCTGGCTCATCTTGCATGCAAATACTGTAGGAATCAAACTTAATTGGAGTGTTGTGTACCTGTTACAATGCCACATGAAAGTTGATCATCCTCCGAATGAAAGCTGAATCGTCAAATCGTTTCTGTGTGCCTATAAAATCCTGATGTGATCTCACAAATTCAATGGCTTTCTTTTGTAGACTTTCAACAGCTGCACTCACCATTCAAAGAATCAATAAAAGACCTTGAAGAAATTATGCCAGCTGATATGATGTAATCTTTTATTGTTGACTAGATAATGCCAGGCCTGTACGTGACTGAATCACTCAGAGCCCCTTTATTCTCTCTCTTTCTATCTCTCGCTCTTTATCTCTCTTTCTGTGCTATGGATGCCCTAGCATCTCTCAAACAACCAAGACACTCTCTGCCTCCTCTTTCGCTTCGGTTTCATCAGCAGTGCCTGGATAAAAGGGCCTCAGAGGCAGAATAATTAGATCAAACAATAGATTTAGGATTCTATACAAAATAAGAACATCCTCTGTGTTTTGGGAAAGGTTTACCGTCATTCAGAGGCTACTTTGAGCTTCTCCCATCCAAAAATACCGGTTAGTGCTGGCTTGGCTCACAACGGTCCATTGCTTGGTTTTAGAGAAAGTAATGACAGCTGGAAGCCTTAAAGTCTTTAGGAGGAAGGCATGAGCTCTTGCTGGGCTGTTTGAGAATCTGAAGATAGCCAAATAACGATTTGAAATCAATGGCATGAACAATTCTGAAAAACAAGGCAGAGTTAAGGTTAGCTCAAGGGTATGTGACATATTCTACACAAGTGTGCATACGTAAATGCTTCTAGTCCAAAAAATAAACTTTCAATGTCATAGTTACTCGTAATAATTGTGCAAACAAATATTAAAATAAATTAAATGTGACAGAGCATAAACATATAGCTTAAAAACTGACCTCATATGCGACAAAATGAGTGTAGTTTTGACACACCCACATTCAAACATTATGTGCTTAAAGTTGTGTATAACCTGGTTTTTATTTTCAATATGCAATAACAAAATGCAATGTCTTGAGAGATGCTTTTCTTTAAAAGCAGACCTTTAACCGGACACTTCATTCTAAAAACTCGCCGTTCATGTGCCAAATCATGTCGGACGCTGGTTGCAAAATACGTGAGCGCAACGACCTAAGATACTCCAAAATGGGAATCATCACAAACGGATGCAGAACGCAAAACGCATCTGTTTTTCTCTCATTTTCATCAGGAGTTGTTGACAGGAGACTCCATAGGACTGGATCATTGCAAGTTCACACTACACGACTTTTGGCTAGATTTTGCAGTCTTGGACCCGTTTCCAAGGTCTGCAATAAAACTAATGGATCGCGGCCAAATCTGTGCTCGTTGCGGTCGCAGATGTTTACACCTAATCACTTTATGTGTTTTTATTGATCGATTGCTATCTGATTTGGGCTATCAAAACGATTCCATTTACACTAAATGATTTATTACATGAATCTGATCTTCAATTCCTGCTCTTTATACAGATTTAATGGAGTTCATGTCACCGAAAGCAACAAATGTGAGCTGCATTTTATTGATAAGCTAATTTCAAAACCAAAGACAAAACCGTTGTAAGATCATTTCTCATTGCTTTTAATGAAGATGATTGTGTTTTGAAACACAGAACGTTCTCCTAATGTTAGCTTTTGGTTCCCGTTTCGTTATTTTTTTGGGAAACAAATACTAACATTAGGAGAATGTTAGGGTATATTTTTTGCAACCATAAAATAACATTCCCAGAACGTTACATGGTGGTTATTTTTAAATAACCTAAAAGTAACTAACAGAGAATGTTCTCTAATGGTTATTCTTAGGTTATTTTTATAACCTTGTAAACTATCTTTCCAACTAAAAGGTCGCAAATGATTTTGTGTAATAATAGAGGCCTAAAAATTGTTTAATACAGGACTACAATATAGAAATTTTTGCGTTTTGAATGATACTATTAAGTCAGGGTTTAAGCATAACAGAAATTAAAAGTTCGTTGGTTTGTTTCTTTTCATTTACTGCGTGCCTCCGATCCACACCCGCTTCCGGCACGCGCGCGCTGCACGCGCCAATGAGCCGCGAGCTCACGGAATTTAAAAAATTAACGGTCATTTCGTTTTATCGACCTCTTTATTGAATGATTAACTACTTAAATTTAATAAAGTTATGATTTCGAAGGGATTGTACAGGCACAACTGAAGAGAACATGATGTTAATCGAGAAGTTGTTTGTTTATGGACCGAAAGAAGAATGTCCCGCTGTGAAAACTCTACACTTCAGCGGTAAGAAATTCCGATATCCTTCATTAAGTCAAATAATTTTTTTTTTTTTTTTTTTAAGTCTGTGAAGAAATTCTATATTTTAAAAATTATAGATTTTGTTGAAGTCATTGGTGCTGAAGAAATGTACAATCTGGGTATCTAATCCTACATATTAACGAACAGAATTTCATCTGTATTTGCGCTTGACGTGCTAAGATCATTTTTATTAATTAACCACTAGATGTTTTTTTATACTAGGCGTCTATACAGATCCATTTTCCATGCCGCTTAGCCTACTGTGGCTGAATCCCAAATGGCACACTTCTATGCACTTTTGGACTTATAATGGCTGCCGCGTGCACGTGTCCGTTAAGTCCACGAGACCGTGGGGTGTCCCATTCATTATTTTAGGTTTCAGTAGGGTGCTCGTAAGCGCCCCCTTTGAGGCCGCTGTACGCCCTCGATGCGCCCTTAAGCTGAGTCTGCGAGCTACCCCGAGGACTTTACCCGGAAGTCCCTAAGAGGAAGACCGTGAGGGTTTAGGGTGCCATTTGGACCTGGCTAATTCCTGGGTCAGGGGTGTGCGGGATACTGCCAGGTAATATCAGTGTAAAGCGGTTAGGAGAACGTTATAATGAGGTTATGGGAACATTGAAATAACGTTAGAATAATGTTATTCAAACCAAAAATTTTTTTAGAATAATGTTAAGAAAGCTTTCCTGGCTAACCAAAAACAAACCGTAGCTAAATAATGTTCTGGAAACCAAAAGCTAACAATCTAGGAACGTTATAATGGCGTTAATGTTGAATGTAATGGGAATGTTGGAATGACTGTCGACAAACCAAGAAATAACGTTCTGGGAAGCAAAAACTAACGTTCAATCAACATTAGATTAAGGTTAGCATAATGTTCTATGATCTGAAAACTAACGTTCTTGGAACAAAAAAAACTAATGTTCTGGGAGCGTAAAGAGAACTTTACTGGCTAACCAAAAAGAAATAACATTCTGGGAACCAAAAACTAACGTTCTAGGAACGTTAGATTAACGTTAGCATAATGTTCTATGATCTGAAAACTAACGTTCTGGGAAGCAAAAACTAATGTTCTAGGAACGTTAAGAAAACTTTACTGGCTAACCAAAAACAAACCATAAAAAACATTCTGGGAACCAAAAGCTAACGTTTTGGGAAAGTTATAATTGCAATGTATGTGAACGTTAGATTAATCTTCTAGGAACCAAAAACTAACATTCTGGGAACCAAAAACTAATGTTCTAGGAACGTTAAGAAAACTTTACTGGCTAACCAAAAACAAACCAAAAAAAAAATAACATTCTGGGAACCAAAAACTAACGTTCTACGAATGTTAGATTAACGTTAGCATAATGTTCTATGATCTGAAGACTAACCTTCTTGGAACAAAAAAACTAACGTTCTGGGAACCAAAAACTAATGTTCTAGGAATGTTAAGAAAACTTTACTGGCTAACCAAAAACAAACCATGAAAAACATTCGGGGAACCAAAAACTAGCGTTTTGGGAAAGTTATAGTAGCAATATGTGAACGCTAGATTAACGTTCTAGGAACCAAAAATGAAACAAAAAACTGGGAACAAAAAAACGAACATTCTGGTAACCAAAAATTGTTAACTGGGTGCGACTTTTTCATTTGCAGCAGTTAGAGCGTCGGCTTGCTGCAGAGATACTCAGCTGCTCATCTGCGGCGATGAGTGATGCAGTAGCGCTGTCACATCTGTGTAAGCAAGCACCATGACAATTCATGTAGTCTCAGACCTGTGGTGTGAACTTGCCCCAAACGGGTTAAAGGCGGGGTAAGTAGTTTTTCTAAAACACTGTTTGGAAGTTAGTCGGGCCGACACCAATAACAAACGTGTAACCACTCAGCATTAGGGGGCGTATGACGGTCAAGGAGACAGAACAAGGAAGAGGGAGATTTGAAAAAAAAAAAAAACAATCTGCAGAAAGATAGATGAGACAATCCAAAAGAGCTCAAAAGAATATCACTGGAATGAAGGTTTATGACTGGGCAAGTGCTTTAGGACCCGCATTAATTTTAGAAAAGCTTTCCAGCTCTGAAGAGAGCCAAGCGGGAAGGCCTGAAAACAGACGCGGAGGCTGCTTTGATTCCGCTCCACACGCGAGTAACACTGGGTGTGAGTGTCATTGATTGTCTGGAGCTGCTGTGCTGTTGGCGACTAATGACAAACTCTTGTTTGTATTCATTCTTGTGTCCTGTTTGTTCACTTTCTTGTCGTTCGTTCGTCATCTGCGCTTTATTTATCGTGCAGCATTTTGTTGCGCGTCAGCTGTGATGAACGGATATCCACTCTCGCATTGCGTGTGTACAGTGGCCAGATAGTGAGAGTTGTGCAGGTAAACCACTGCGCGCTGACGGCCACTAGAGAGTGAGGTGTTTAGAGTCATTGTTAGAGCACTCGCCTCGCCTGCCAGCAGCCCGGGGTTCGAGACCATTATGGAGTACGGTGGCTAGGATTGGAGGGTGAGTTTTGGAGGCGGAGCAATGAAGAAAGGGGTGGGTTTGTTTGGGTTGATTTCAAATATCCACAATGTCTAACAGACTTTTTGAAAATCTACTTACCGCATCTTTAATCGAAAAGAATCAGCTAATAAGAATTTAGTTAGTGAATTGGACATCGTTTTTAATAATTTGCCTGGCTATGGTTTTGGTAGTTAGCAAATTATGAAAAGCAACAATTGAAACCTTTAATTTTGTAAAATTTATCAATTAAAATTGTAATTGTTTTATTTCAGGAATCGGTGGCATTGTGGAAATTCCCCAGGGATCCCAGAGTGTGGTGTCTGATAAACAATCAACATACTGTAGTGAGTACAACCTGACTTAAGCCTGTTCTACATACTGAAACTTTCCATGCAAAAAAGGTGAACACAAAAATAGTGTTTCCTGTTTGAAATTCACCTAAGGCTAACATGTAACAGATCTATAGGGAAATATTGGATTTCAAAACCCATCAGCACAAACATCAAATTACCACACAATTAACATTTACAAACCAGTACAACACAATTTTAACACTCAAACAAATATTAATTCATGCACACACAGAGAGACACATGCTTGCTGAAGTGTTCCCTTGCCAAAGCAAACACCACTCCGGAGAGGAGTGGCAGATTACCAGAGAGTTCGGTGTCCCAGCATTATGATGAAACTTCACGGAAATAACCTGCAACATCTGGACCGTGGCCACTGCTGCAGAGCAAATGCATCTTTGCCTCACACTTATCGCTGCACTCTCTTGCCCCAATGCATTCTGGGGGTTTGGGGGGACAAAAGGCACAAAGAAGAATTTCATTCAAGCTTTGTCCTTTTAAAAAGCTATCACATTAGCCCATACTCCAAAACCTAGTGAGATGCATACCTAGACAGCATTTTGAGCTGCTTTTAAGACCTCATTTTGGTATTCCATATTCACCGATGCTTGGAAGATGATGTGAAAAGACACAAAATCATAATGTTAAATTTGCAGAGGCTTGTTAACAAAAACAATTGTGGATAAACAATGATACACTCATATAAATAGAGGTTCTTTGTGGCATTGATGGTGCCATGAAGAACATTTAACATCCATGCATGTTCCATGGAACCTTTCTATTGTACCTAAGGTTCTTTATAATGTTCTTCACACTACGAAAAAAGGCAACTGTTCACTCAAAGGTTCTTTGGGGAACCAAAAAAAGTTCTTCTATGTCATCACTCTCAAAATCCTGTTGTTCTGTTGCACTTCCAACATGAGGTAGAATTGCACAAATCCCTTGTAAATGCCACAATCCCAGAATGCATTGCAATTATATGTGCCACATGGAGTTGCTGGCTGTAGTATTTCAAATCAGTCTATTTTTGAGGTTCATTCAGTTAGGATGCTGCCTTATGGTTGGTTCACACAGAGTGGGTTGTTTTCTGTTAAAAACGCGAGTCGCAAATCAGTAGAACGAAAAAAGTGCAAGGTCTATTGACGCGTTTTTTAAAAACGTAACGCAAAAGGTGCGAGCGCAACAGCTAAAGACGTCCAGCGTCTAGTGTGTGTTTACATTTAAAAAAAAGTAGTACAGTGGAATGGAAAAGCACGTTTTGTGTGAATGTCCCCTTAGAAGGCAGCTGCCTATGTAGACAGCATACAGCAACACAGCTCACTTAGTTTCGGAACAAAGCAATTATGTGGAATAAATGTATCAGTTATGAAAATTTGTCTGGGAGCTTCACGGGTTCCTCAGGTTTACACTTTAGTCCCATAATGCCTCAGAGACCAAAGAAACTTTAATTACAAATCAAGCAGCACGGGCTGTTGCCAATGAAACGGCCGCTCTATGCACACACTCCAAAAAGAAGTGTTATTCTTAATTGCAGGTCAGTGTAAAACTGATGTGTCAGCTGCTGTGACTGCTAATTAATTCTGCTCACAAACAAAGCCAGAGACAATCTCCATCTGCTGCTGTTTAACCTGGAAGAGAGAGGCATGTCGGATTGTCATGCTCTTATTATGATAGAGTGCTTGTCTGCGATTATGACTTTTAATCGAAAAAGAAACACTGATGCACATTTTTGCATATGCTACATTATTTTCTTTTTTTAGAGGAGATCGCGCCATCTATAAGGTTTGAGTTCAATTACAGAAACGGTGTTTTTAACATCTTGTTTAAAACTTTCATAAATAATAACTATCGTAAATCAGGATAATTTAAATTCATGTTGTATATGTTATAATTGCATACCAATTACGAACATATCATATATGTCGGCCAAAACAACTACATTTTATTCTACAGTACATTATATGTTTGAAGTTTCATGAATTCTGGGGAAAATCATAGTCAAAAAGGTCACAAAAGGTTATTGTATTATGAACATTAGGCTATGATATTATTGGTTAATATCATTTTTCCTGCCCACAAGCCTTGGTTACATCAGCAGAAAAGAGAACAACATTTCTGAGATAGAGAAAGATATTACATGTTGAGAAAAACATACATTTTTCTTTAGAATAATAAAAAATAAAGATGCCCTGCACTCTAAAGTTTGTGTTATTAAATTTACAAAAGGGTAATAATTATAAATGATTCTTTAGAATAATATGAAAAAATAATCATGCACAGTCAGACATAATCATGGAACATAAAGGAACAATCATTAAAATTAATCGGTTCATTTTTAAATTTCATGTTGACTATAAATGAGGACTGATCATTTAATTCAGACCCAATCAGATGAGGGTTGGCCGTGTGGACACGTGGTCTTTTAGAAGAGGGAAATCAGCCCCCATAATGCTTCTGTCGGAGAAAACAGGCATCATCAATAATGAATTACTAAACAAGGCCATCATTAAGTGCATCCCACTGTCTCTGTCCAGCTCAGGGATAGGGTGGGGTGGGTTCAGACAGCATGACTCATGCATGGACTTGCAGAGATTAGGCTGAGAAACAGAGGGAAATAGAGAAAGATTTAGGTAGGGAGAGAGAGAGGAAGAAAGAGGAAAGGGGTCAGGGTGAAGGAAGTGTGTGAGAGAGAGAGGGCTGCCATTAGAGTTCATTCAAGTTAAGAGTCACAATGACATTCTTTGGTCAGTAGAGTAGAACCAGAACACACACACACACACACACACACAAACACTCTGCTGTGTGTCTGTAAAGATCTCTAAACAATACTAGAGCCTGAGAGAGAAACGAGATGATCTAAGTGATGTTAAATACATTTAATTTATCGGTCTTTCTCTAATTTAACTGTCTATATGTCTATTTGCTCTACAAACACTCTCACAATCTCTATATCCATCCATCCATCCATCATCTATATATCAATCATCCTTCTATATATCCATCCACCCGTCTATCTATCTATCTGTCCGCCCGTCTGTCCGTTCATTAATACAAAGCAAAAAAACAGCCGACTGTTTTTCCATTCTTTATTTCCTATTTATTCTATTCAACATCAACATCTACCTTTCCGTCCATCCATCCATCCATCCATCCATCTACCTATCTGTACATCCATCCATCTATCTATATATCCGTCCATCCATCTGTCAATGCATCTATACATCCATTTACCTATCTGTATATCCATCCACCCATCCGTCTATCTATCTGTCTGTCTGTCGGTTAATATAAAGCTAAAAATCCAAGAAAAAGGTGTTCCAAAATAAAATTAAATCCAAATATGTCTTTTTCACATTAGCAGACTGTTTTTTCATTCTTTATTTCCTATTTATTCAGACTGTTTATTTATACCTAATTTATTCAGTTGTTTAAATATTTGAGCACTGCGGTAACATAAAGGTGACAATAACGATTAAAGCGCTGATAAAAGGGACGAGTGCAGACGGAGTGAGATCTCGCAGGGTCAGATGGAGGACAGACTTTCAGAATAACACCTCTGAGTCCAGTGAAGATCATTCCGACAGACAGCCGGATATCACAGTCAGTTGCTTATCGCAGGACCTTGAAAATACCAGGGAAAAAAATCCCAGCCCCTCTTTCTCTTTCACCTTCAAAGTGGGTCTAATACGGCCTCAAAGAATACTTGATATTCTCCTATTGGTATTTGCAGATGGTGGTGCTGTTCACACATTCAGTCGGCGTGGAGGAAAGGTTGTGTCTTGGGACTCAATAGATTAGTAAGTCTGGGGACAAGTGTCTGGACGCCCCTGTTTAGCATGTGAATGACACACCAGTGTGCGTTATTGGCTTTAGTTGTACTGGAGCTAAGAGGCAGCGAGAGGGACAGTAGAGAGACTGTTCAAAAGCAATTGTATTTGCATTAAATATGTATCAATGAAATATCATGTCACAAGAGGTAAACTCTATTCTGAAGGGTGATGCTCTGTTGTGCCTGGACAATAATAAGATTCAGGATTTAGAAACATGTAGAATGAATAAGACATATTTAGGATTCTGGACTATTTATAGTTGTTGCGGTTAATTGCAATCTGTTGAACAATCTCATCTCAATAACGAATCTTAAAACCCCAAGATCGATTTTTCTATCCTAGCTTTTCTATAGCTCAACAGAAAAATAAATTCAATTGTTGTGTGCAATTGAACATACAGCTGATTCTAAAAAACATTGCTCTTTTCTATGAATCAAATACTTAGAGCACAACCATAGTCAGTTTCACGAATGACTCTTAAAAATTGGTTCATTTTAGTGAATCAATATCATAGAGCACAAACAGTGCAGTCTGATTCATGGACATTCTCTTCAACCAATTGTTTTTTTTAGTGAATCAACAGCATGCAACTTCAATTTAAATGACTCTTTTCAACCGGTTCTTTTTAAGTAAACTCTTATCATATAGCATGACTAGTGTAGTCCCATTCATGAATAAATGACTGTCAATTCTTTTTAGTGAGTAAATGATACAATGCAACCAGTTGTTGTGTAAAAATGTATTTGTACAGCGCCACCTTCCATCCTAAAAATCTAATTTTCTATCTATCCATCAGACAATTTCAACAACATTGAGTATAAAAAAACAATTATGACAAAAAAGTTGTTTTTTTTTTCATTCAATGCTAAATACACCTTCAAATCTTCAGATTATTTTCAAAGATGCTCATTTAAGACTGGACAGAATGAAACAAACAAGCACAAAAACAATGAAATGAAACATGAGACAAAACACAACCACTAGAGTTGCTAATGCTGACAGACAGAGAGAGCAGGAGTCTGGTTATTGAACACTGAGTGCTCTGTGAATTTGTACTGAGGCAAGCAGACAGTAGATGCTTTCCTGCGCACTGCTTGAACCTAAAATGAAAGTGTGATTTTTTTTTTTTTTCTCCTCTCTCTCTCTTTGCTTTTGACAATGAAGCTCTCCGTGAAGATTGAACGCCCTGCGTTTACGGGAGGTGGGGACCTAAGAGCTTCACTCTGAAGGGGCCTCTCTGGGGGGTAGCCAGCATTTAGAAGATCTGATTAATCATAGTCTCCCTCTCTCTCTTTGAGGTGATAGCTCAGAGAAAGCAGGAGGCCTGGCCCTCGTTACGTGTGCGTCCGGGGAGAGACAGCAGTTTACAGAGCTGCATGTGAGCATGGGAGATGAATGAACGGCACGGGGAAATAATCAATTATCACTCTCTTCACCACTGGAAACAGACCAAACACTGCAAAAATGATTAACTTTTTCTTTCTAGTAATATTTTATATCTAATATTTAAGATAAACTTGTTTTAAGGATGTTATTTCAGTAAATACGTTTTTTTCAGCAAGCACACATTAAATTGATCAAAAGTGACACTGAAGATATTTATAATGTTACAAAAGATATCGATTTCAAATAAATTTCTATTCATGAAAGAGTCCTGAAAAAATATACTAAGTAGCACAACTGATCTTAACTTTGTTAATAATAAGAAATGTTTCTTGAGCAGCAAATCGGCATATTCGAATGATTTCTGAAGGATCATGTGACACTGAAGACTGGAGTAATGATGCTGAAAACTCAGCTTTACCATCACAGGAATAAATTACATTTAAAATAGAAAACAGTAAAATATTTTTTTATTTATTTATTTTTTAAATTATAATAGTATTGCACAATATTACTCATTTTACTGGATTTTTGATCAAATGAATGCAGCCTTTGTGAGCATAAGAGACTTTAACAGACATTTAAAAAAATCTTACCAACCACAAACTTTGAAAGTAAATTTACTTGTGAATCAAAATGGTATAAAATGGTAGTTTTTCTAGGATTAAGCTTTTTTTGCATCTACCTATCTATATGTCCATTCATCCATCCATCCATCCATCTGTCAGTCCATCTATCTATACATCCATCCATCCATATATCTGTCTGTCTGGCCATCCATCTATCCATCCATCCATATATCTGTCTACCCATCCGTCCATCCATCCATCCATCCATCTGTACACCCACAATTTTAAAAAAACAAAACTATTTGACAGTGAAAATATCATACGCAATACATCAAATACATTTTTTTGGTTTTAAGCACATGTTAAGATATTTTTACTATAAAGCAAGACAAAAATACTGATTAAGAGAATGATTTTTGTAGTGCACACACTTCAAAAACAGACAAACGAACACCTTTTGTGCCTACTATTTAATTTCCTACTGTCAGTGAAAGCCCTTAACTGTGTTTTCTAGTATAGTCTGTGATCTTGACATCGCTGGGGATTTTTCAGGCCAAAAGGGTTTTTTACTGAACACTCTTGGAAGAATATAAGTCACCAGAGTTTGTGAAGAGAGGAGCGATAAAGGGGAGGAGATGAAGAGAGAGAGAGCGATTGCACCAGAATGGGATGAGAGGTGTCCACTGAGAATTTGGAAGTGGAGGATCTCACTCTGGCGTTCAATCTGCACCAGCTCCAATACTGTGGAAATAAATTGGTTTTTAAATAGATTGCTAAGCCTCTATCAGCGAGCCACTGATGTGGGTACATTTCATAGGCGGCTATTTAAACCAACCTAAAGCCCATCCATAGTGTAACCTTATTAAAGATATCTGCCAGTTAGACTTCACTAGCTTAGCGTGCTTCACCTCCCGCCTGAAATTAATCGCTGAAACGATACACATGATAACCGATCTCACACCTATGGAAGAATACAAAGCAGGACTGTAATTAAAGTAACGAAGCTTAGTGGCCTGTATCAGCTCTCCATAAGAAATGGACGTGCTGTGAGACGCAACAGGCCTGAGATTATGAGGTTCAGAGGTAGTAAAGTTCACGGTTTCAAAGGTTGTGAGGTTTTGATGTTGTGAGGTTGAGATTGTAGGAACACCACCAGTCAAAAACTTGGACACACTTTCTCTTCTTTTTTTTTTTTCTCGAAGCACAGTAATCAAAATACTGAGATATAGAGATCAAAATATGTTAAGAAAAATTATTTTTTCCTCAACCAACTTCACCATCCTGGGATGCTTTTCAAAAAGTATTGAAGAAGTTCATTGGTTATTTTTTGTCTGCTTTTCCTTCACCATATGGCCCACTTGATCCATTAATAGTTCATTAAAAAATAATGGGTAATCGGTTTGCACAGAAATTCATGTAAATTGTAAAGAGAAGAAAAAATTACATAGAATTTATGAACACATGCAAAAGTAAGAAAAACCAAGAAAATATTAATAACGGATTCAACGGATCAATGTATGCTTTTTACTGTGGGCTTTTTTTTTTTTTTGCATAGTAATTTTGTCAGATAAATACCTTAACCAAGTTTAATGTTTTGTTCTTCCCTCATATTTAAAATATATAAAATATTTTCCTCTTATTTTGATGGTTTAATTGAACTTATAGTGTCATTAAAAACAAATATCCCCTCCTGTCACCACTTTTTGCTGCTACATATATATATATATAAACAAGAGAATCACAAATTCAGTTAAGTGTGTCCGAACTTTTGATTGGTCGTGTAGCTTCCATTTCCTGTACTAATGTAGCACATTTTCAATTGATTAATGCCACTAATCTTATTTGTGGAGAAGAGCATAATGGTCCTGAAAGAAGTCAGGATGATAGACCATCATGACATCATCCACAAGAAAATGAGGAAAATCCCATAAAAGAGCTCTTTTAAAAATGCTGAGCCTATAAAAAATAACCGTGTTGGTCAGGCCTTTGTGCTGGGTGTAAATACCAACAAACACAACCATGAAGAGTAAACTAATTAGTTGAATGACTCTCCATTAGTCAAAGAATTCTCAAATGCAAAAAGAAAAAAACACTAATAATACTCGATAATCTGAATTAATCTAGTATATAGATTTTATTCATGTGGACAAATTAATAATTGATACCTTAAATTTTTGCAAAGCTTACATAATTTGGATTCGATTTGAATGGACAAAGTGGACAGTATCTGGAAAGGGCCAATAAATAAAAATACTGACAAACATGCTTCACTTCTTGTCAATATCTCATATCCTCTGAAATTAATTAAAGCTCCTTTAGAGAAAAATTTGGCCTGTACTTTAAGGCTTTTTGCAACTAATTGAATTCAAATGTCTGAGAGACATAAACCGAAACATTGATTCTTCAGCTGAATAATCTTATATAGAGTGATGGACATTATCCTGTTACAAAAACATAACAGTCGTATTCTAATGAATATGATGATGACCAGAAAGAAATATTTTTTTGTTGTTGTTTGGAAATGCATTGTGTCTTGAAAAATAAATTGAATGCTACAAGCTGAGACAACAACAAATAAAGAGAGATCAATGGTGTCAATAGACCAAGCAAAAGAATCCAAGACGAATCCAGCTTTGCACTAATTATATATAAATAAATCTCAACATTATGACAAATGCTTTTTGAAGCATACTATAACCCAAAACGTGTTCATGATTCTGTTCAAGCATATATTTTTAAAATGTTTGAAATGTATTTTTTGTTTTTGGCATGCATATTTGTGACCTACATTCAAAACTGATTCTTCACCTATAAGGGACAAAATATACAAATGCATCATAATTTGACTTAAATCAAGCTTTATTTATAATATGAGGTTGGAGGAACAAAGATGATGTGCATATAAAAATAATCTCAATAAAGAGCAAATTAAAATGAACTGCAGAGGCTTGAATAATTTCATCACGTCATAAACTGCAGACAGATGCAAGTTAAACAGCGAGATAACACCATCAATAAAATTGATATCAGAGAGAAATTCTGTTCATGTACTATAGAATATTTTAGTAAAAAATATATATTTTAATCTCAAATACAGGTATATATTCTAATATAACAGAGAATTGTTAATAAAATGGTTTGCATGTGACCCTTTTCACAATTGCCACTCCTAAGGCACTGTTTAGCATAAATTAATAAAGGAATAAATGAAAATCCATTCATTCCGAGTGTACATGCTAAGAATAAAAAACACATTCTTTTTAAGCTGCCAAAACCTGATATATCTAAAACTATTTTCATCTAAACCGATATTTCCATACGTTTTGAATCTATGCGCTCCAAACACCTTGAGAATTATATAAAACATGACTTAAAAAGTTAAGCAACAGACTAAAAAACTGATATAATCCCTCTGATTTTCAGTTATGTGGTTCCCCTAGTGGTAAAACATTACAATATTCCTCCTCCACACCTCTTTTCTCTCCATTCATTTAAACACATAGCCGAAAGAACGATAATTACAGAGTGATCAAGGATAGAGCGGGCTGATTGTTGCCTTTAGTCTATCTGAAATGCTAATACATCACTTAAATGTGCTGAATGATAATGGAGAACAAATTAAAATGTTTGCAGATTTACAAATCGTCCACGTCAATACATCAACAGCAGGTCCAAATACAATCTATTTGTTTTTATGCAAAATAGATATAAATATAAAAAGCAAAAGAATTCTTTTTTATAAAACAATCTCATGTATATTTATCAGATCTGATCATAAGCTTTCATAAGTCGAGTAGATCCTATTAGGTTCCCTAAATGGATTTCATGGACGTTAGAATGCAGCATCATACGCTCGCCTGATACATATTCATGATATACGCGTGCCTACATGGGAAGCCACGCCGCAGTCAATCTAAAGCCGTGGTAACTGTTTATCTGCAGTGTGTTCCTTTACAATCCGCATAAATTTAGCTGTCAGTGGCATCGTGGACATTTCATTCCATTTTTTTTTCTCTCCAGCCCTTACGGAGCTCCATATGGAAACCCTGCACGATAAATGTCATTTCAAAATCAATTTGCATTAAAAAGGTGGAGTGTGTGCGGTCCTGAGAAAAGAATATATGGCACAAACCGAACACATTTGCATCTACAACCCCTCCCGGCACGTTACAATATACAGCTTCCCCTTTCGGCGAGGATGCCGTAGCATTTTAAAGCAGAACTCAAATCACAACAAAACCCCAGTTTTTCCTTTCCGGTGGCTGAAAAGATGTTTAGTTGGAGCAGGCGGATAAATCAACAGCACAAGCATCACACACAAACAGGAAATGCAGCTTCGCTGACTCAATAAATGGATGTGGGCGTGAACCTCGGCGTTAGCAAACGCATGTGTGTGTGTGCAGGCAGGTGGGCCTTCTGGATTCAACGCTCTCTCTAGTCCATTGCAGGCGCCGCCGATATGACTCTCCTCGACTACGCGTATTCTTAAGCAATAACAACGAGAGCCGTATTATCCACCCAAGAATACCCGTCACCGAAGAGAGTCTTTTACAGAGAGAAACAACAGAACCGCCGGCATCGTCCGCGGCCGTTCGGAAAACGCGGCCTTTTCAAAACAATTGATTGAAGACGCTTTGTAGCGCAAGGCAAGGGCCCCTCAACGGCTCGTCTGCAAACAGAAATTAACAGTGCATTTTTGTTCAGTAAACGCCTCAGAGGAAATATGTGGTAAGTGTTTTTTGTGCTATTTCCTCCCAGCAATCTGTGCTCTCACAGGGCCACTCGGGGGAAAGGTGCATTTAATGAAGGAGCAGGGGGATGGGGCGGAGGTGGTGGAAGGGGGTTGTGGGTAATCCGCCCGCCCCCCCAACAGCATAAACTCACCTGGGATGCAGGGACCCAGCGGAGGTCCTCCGGCGAGCGTCCATGTCTTGACTCCCATTGCCACGACGATGATTCTGATGATGACGATAGTCCACTGTAGTGGGTTCACCTAAAAACACAGACCATCGGGGTTAGGATAGAGCGGGACGCTCGAGATATAAATGCTTCTATGGTCCACTTCATCACATGCTGCACATCTCATCTGTCTAAATGATATAAAGACGGGAAAAAAATTAGCCAAACAGTCCATTAGCACCGTAAGGAGAATTCTATATGGAGACACGGACTCAAATGAAGCATGGCGGCCCCCCTCTACACCCCACTTGAATATGACGGGGGAGGGAAAAAAGGGGGGTGGGGGCTAAACTGTGCGATTAGTCTACGAGAGAAGGCTTCTTTTGAAGAAAAAAAATGCAACTTGTATAAATGAATCATGTTACATAGAGAATTGTGCATTTTATGACAAAATAGGTCTGAAGTAGATTATCTTTAAAATGCATTAACACTGGATGTTTGGTAACAAATATGATAATTTAGTCCATTTAGCAATTTTTGCTTTTTTATTTTGGTGTCATAATTTTAACAAAGAATGTTATTTCAGCTGACAAACGTAATTGAAATATTTCTATTCCGTTTAAAGGTTTGCATGAATGTATTTTCCACTTTTTAACTAAATCTGATAGGATCATTTCATTTTATATAAACCAACAGGCCTTATTTAAAGTCATTTCATTTTCATGTTTTATTTGTTAATATTTTTCATTTACAATAACATGAGTTCCCAATATTTCTTAAAATTGGCTCTTAATTTACAAAATAATATTTTGATCAGTCTATCAGAATGACTCATAATTTAATAAGTTTTACAACATAAAATTGATTTTTCAAAAAAAAATTGAAGTAAATTTTAATATTAGAAATGTTATCGGTTTTTATATTTTCCTCCATTTCATGCAAAAAAAAAAAAAAAATACTACAATTAAAAATGACACCTCTAAACCAATAACCTACTAAATTAAAGTCCACATACCTGCCCAAATAGATTTTTTTCTATTTTACACCGATCATTCACAAAATGAGAAACACAATCCGCTCTCATGCTGAAATCCACACGTTTCAAAGAGAGACACAGAGAGAGAAGGCAGCACAAGAAACTGGAGGAGAAGCTAACGGAGGCAGATGGAGAGGGACAGAACGAGAGGGAGAAGCTGGACTCGAGCACAAACGCAACAAAAGCCACCGTACGGGCACACCGGCGGTGTAGCAGCCGGCTGCTTGCTCGCTCTCCAGTCTGCAAAACCATGAGACGCATCTCACACACACACACACACACACACAGCCACCCTGACGCAGGGCACACTCCCCCAATGCTATAGCCCCAGGGCTCTCGTTTTCTCTGTCCATTTCTGAAGCTACACACACACACTCAGAGCAACCAGGGACTCGACCCCCATCCAAATCCCCTCAGAACTCCAGGAGTTAATCAATGGCCTCCATGCATGGATTTTGGGCTTTTTTTGGTTTGTTTGTCTTTGCCAAAGTTCCTCTGGGAGCATCTCTTTTTTTCTCCCTTGAATTACATATATTGGTACTAGTTTTTTTTAATTCTTCTCTCTTCATGTAAGAGCCCACTCAGTCTTTTTTATTTTAAAAATGTATATTTGTTAAATTAAGTTTAGCAGCAAAAAATATGACCAAATCTGTATTCTGTACCTCTCTCCGCTCCTCCCTTTCTAAACAAGTGATCTGCGCTATTCCACCCTACACTAAAGAAAAAAAAAAAAAAAACACTTCGAGCTGGACCCTTCACTGATTGCAATTTAATTGAAAGGAGCCCATGAATATGGTAATTTCACAAGACACTTGACACAAGCATCAGGAGGTGTAGACCACACCGGCAAAAATGACACAAATGTAAAAAAACGACACCCAATCACACTGACAAAAAAACAATATTTTTGAAAAAAAGGAGAAGCGACGGAGTCCACATGTGGATGCAACTTACCCCGTCAAACCTTCAGCATCTCGTCGTGCCGCCCGCCTAAGCGTAGTGGGATGCCTGATCGTGATAAACCCAGGATGGTACGGCGATCTTAGAGAGAGCCAGGCGGGCAGTCCTGTGGTGTGCAGGTGGACGCGGTACACGTTCGCAGGGGGGATGCTTGACAAAAGGATCAAAACCCACTGCCCACTCCCGAGCCAGTTGTTGCTTGACACAGCAAATGAACTTACAGCACAAGAGCGAGTGAAGCTGAGGGAGGGAGAGACAGACGGGAGAGAGAGAGGCAGAGGAGGAGAGAGAGAGAGTGTTTGGCTCGTGTGTATGTGAGAGAGAGATGGAGAATGAGTGAGAGAGAGGAGGAGGTGGGGGTAGAAGGGGGTTCGGAGTGAGCGGGCGAGCGAGGGAGAGAGAGAAATCACAGCATAACAAAACCTATAGCTACGTGGACGGACACTCTCTCTCTCTTTCTCTCTCTATATATCTCTCCACCCTCTCCGGCTCAAAGGAAGGGAGAGAATAATTAGATTTGAGCCACACATGCCTTCCAAAAGCACTGACTCGTGGATCCCAGGCACCTAATGTTGGATTAATTGAGGGAGATCTGATGTGCTACATGCACTGTGAGCCCTCGGCTCTGACTCCCCCCCTCTCACAACACCAAAAAACTACCATCGTGATACGACTCCCTGCTCCTCTCTCCCGGCATATGGTGACTGACACGGCACTGTAGGCACAGAGAAAAGAAATAATAGATTGTTTATTTAATTGCGAATACATACAGACGTTTATTAGGCTAGATTTGTGCTTCTGTCAGAGTGGAAAACAGTCAGTATCCATCTTAAAGTGTTGGAAATGCCAGTAGGGAAGGAAAATTTGATTTTTTTTTTTTTTGAGCACGACATTTCTGATTAAAAAGGCCTAAAATGATTTTAAAGAGGCTTTTTTCTTATCTGAGATTATTGCCACTGGATAGATGGGAATAATCAATCCAAACGACATGATTTTGATCATAATATAGTATAAACAGATCTCTATATATTCCTTAGCATTCAGATTTTGTACACATTCTTGAATACTAATATTATAATGAATGAATAATGAAAAACATGTAGAAATGGTCAAAAATTGATTAATGTTAAGGTTGTGTTGAATGAAACGTGATTTATCGGCTTCCATTCAACTCTACTGAAAGAAATGAAAAACATATATACAGACCCGCAACAATTCGCCACCATTTCCACTTCCACCTCCTCCCTTTTGATAAAAATCACTTCAATAATATCAATATGATATTCAATATTCAAGGTAAATGGCAAAAGAAAGCAGCTCTGGTAACTGGCTTATAACAGACCAGCAGACAAAGGAATCAGACATGTTGAATTTCACGCCATTGAAAGCGGTCTACTGCCCCCTGTTGACCGTTCCGTCACGGTCCAAACAGGAAGGCCCAGACAGCTGGACCATATTGCGACGAGACACAGCGCAATCACTGCAGGAATAACAAATAATTCTTTATCAAGCTATAGTCATCTAAACAACATTAGGCATAAAACAAAGCAACTCGGTGATAAGGGAGAAATGGAGGGATGAGAGCCGAAGGAAGAGGGGGAGGAGAGGCGCTCTCGTTCTCTCTCGCTCAAGGAGAGGTGAGAATTCCTTACAAAAGCCCGGCTGATTCCGTTTTCACCCCTTCAAGGCCAGATGAGCTCGGCACAAAGACGTATGCCAGATGAAAAAATCCATCCGTTTCCTTTTACTTTTTAGCTTCCGCTAGTTCGGTTCTTAACACAAAGTAGCAATTAAGGTGAGAGTGTTCTGGGGGGGAAGGAAGAGGCCATGTCTGCTAACACCCTTTGTTTGCCCACGCTGAAGTAATTGAAATCGACTTTCAGAAGACAACGAGATACATTAATTGACATCTTCAATAAAGAGCCGCTCTGGGCCTTGGCACTCTCTCTATGGTTAAGATCAACTCACCCCCGTTTCAGGCTATAAACAAATAAACAGAAGGTAAAGACACATTGTGATCAGATGTTCCCTGTGGATTGTTTTAGAACATGTATGTAATGACCAGCTATTAGAGTACTATTTTTTCCCGCGTCGCCCAGCGTGGACACATTAGTTCATTAGCAGCTGTTTCACTGCTGTAAATATCCTCGCCCGGAATGTACGGGTGAAAAAATGATTTATTTAAATTTGATGCGCTGAGTTTATTTGCCTGGTGGCTCGTGCGAGCTGAAGAGAGAGATATTCACCTATCCTTGCAATAAACAACACCCCTCCCCACCTCGCCTGGCTGTATTTCAATTCAACAAGCTTATAAACACACATACGCTAGCGCACGCTCTCGCGCACACGAGTGCACGGGCATCCGGCAAATAGAATTCCTTCAAACGTACGTGGGTTGAAACATACTCCAGGGATAGAGAGAGGAGAGGTGCAGGGAGCAAAGGCCAGGCGCGGAGCTCCCTGTATCCAAATGGCATTACTCACTCTGAGATATATTATTAAAGAAAGAAGTACCGCAGGCCATGGCTGACAGACCGTGCAACAGTAAACAAGAGAAAAAAACAGCAGCGTTTGACAGCTAAAACACCGTGCTTTCATTCTCACACTGATACCGACAACACAGAGACGTGTTCAAATAATTTGCCGAATGTATACCTGCACGCATTTTGGGGAAAAAGTATCTTTGACACTCTGTTTGAAACATTTTATGAGGTTGCAATGACTTTTGATATTTGATTTGTGCTTTTTTCTTTGGTGTTGGCACATTGGTGATCCATAGGGAAAAAAACAAACAAAAGCTCTTCAATATCTCATATTTTTCTCGTAGCTATGAGGTTAAATGGAGACATTTGCAGAGCTTTCTCCTAAGAAAAAGACCCTAGAATCACACATACCTCTTCTCTGGAGTTTTAAAAAGAAATCTCAACACACAAATCTTCACACTTTGATGCTTCAAAAAGGTCATAAAGAGATCGTTAAACTAATCCATATGAATTTAGTGGTTTAGTCCAAATTTTCTGAAGAGACATGGTCACTTTATATTATGAACAGATTTAATTTAGTCTTTTATTCACAAATAAACATTGATCAGTAAACATAAACAAGCTCAACCGTACTTGAAGTGCAAGAACAAACCTCATTGGTTCTTACAGAGGCTCAAACGTGATGCGTAACACAAGAGAATGAACCTCATTGGTTCTCGCACTTCAAGCAAACATGCTTGAGCTTCCGTTTACCATATCTGTTGTGTGCGATGATGAATTATATATATATATATATATATATATATATATATATATATATATATATATATATATATATATATATATGTGTGTGTGTGTGTGTGTGTGTGTGAATAAAAGTCTAAATTAAATCTGTTCATCATATAAAGAGATCGAGTCTCTTTAGAAAATTTGAACTAAACCACTCAACTCATCTGGATTAGTTTTATTATCTATCTGAACTTTCTGAAAGTAATAGTTTTAGTAATAGTTTTGTAGCTGTCAATGGGGGTCAGAAATCATTCATATTTAATTAAATATATCTTCATTTGTGTTCTGAAGATGAACGAAAGTCTTGGTTTGGAACGACATGAGAGGTGAGTAAATGATGACAGAATTTTTATTTTAAGTGACAGCTCAATATTTCTTGCCAAAATCTTTCAATACCAAATTATCTGAAATATTGCAAAAGTTTAAATTTCATAGCTCTTTCTTTATGCCAACTTAACAGTCTGATGTGCAAAAAAAAAAAAAAAAAAAAAGCACATTTTGAACAAAAAGATTAGAATATCACGTTTTTGTCAAAGACCCTATCCGGACCGGATTTAGAGCGATGATCAAAACATAGATGGAGTAGATCGAGTCCATCAACACCCCAAAGCTTGCATAGTCATTACCTCTTCCTAGGTCAACATTTCATTCTGTAATATTAGGCAGTTTTGATTTATATGCTGTTTAATGTTGATGATAACATTAGTTTACATGTACATAAGCAATGCTTCTATCACTTGTTTCTGCTGCTTCTTCGCTAGTGTTTTGAGCCAGAGATTCTCTACTCTTTCAGAGGATCCATAATAGCGTATAACAGTGAAAACATGGATAGCCAGATAATTGTTAATGATACTGTACTGTAATGCCAACCTTTAGTAACCAACGGAAATGCATAGTAAAGAAAAATCACAAACTTTAAATCTCAGTTGTTTCCTCCAGCTCCTGAATATTAGGCCCCAATAATGTCATCCTCAGAAGAGATCTCAAAAATGTCTCAATCTGTGCTCCAATTTTGCATAGTCTGCAAAAAACAACTGAAATCTCAATGTTTACAAAACTATACAATGCATACGGTCTATACCGTTATACTCTATAGTCAAAAATGAACACATTTGTGCCAAATGGAATTTTAGGAGAATCATCTGAAACAAAGATGATCCTCAAATTAAACACAAAAACTTATAAACATTGCTGTTATGGTGTTTTCAGTATTCCCTGTGTGGTTTGATCAGCTCTTTCTTTCTCACACAAATTGACTATACCTTGATATATTTCCTTCCAGGGACACAGCAAGGAGGAAAGCATAAGTGTGAGCATTATGATGATGAGAGGGTGTGCGATACCTAAACCTGTCTAATATTACCACTGCAAGATCATATGACAATTCACATGCCAGTTACAATTATATAGAGGAAGGAACATAAAATAAGCAATAAGATGTGAAAGACAGAGAGCGTCTAAACTGCTATACGGCTTTTGCAGCACAATTATTTGTCATTCCAATAAAACCCAGTGAAACCTGAAACTTGAGGGAGAGAAAATGAAGTCTACAATCTAAGCTCCTCCAACTAAATCTGTTTTTAAACACTCTCTCCCACACACACACATGCATATACACACACAAAGGCAACTAGGTATGTAAATTGGATGCTCTCTCATGCAAATTATTTTCTGGTTATTAAAAACCAGCAAAGGTTGTTTTGAAAATCTGCCACTCTAGTGGGTTTCACTGTTTCAGAGCGTGTTAGAGAACATTTAAAGGGATAGTTCACACAAATATGAGCAGTCTCTTATTATTTACTCACCCTCATGTCATTTCAAACCCTTTCAATTGTCTTTCTTCCATGGAACACAAAAGGAGAAGTTAAGCAGGATGCTCACGCTGCTCTTTTCCATACAAGTGAATCATGACCAGAGGCAGTCAAATAATGACCTAAAATCTACCATAACACTATCCATATGGCTTGTTTGCTATAGTAATCTAAAGTCGTCTGATATCTTTTATGGTGCATTTTGTCATTTTTTCGAGCTTGATTGCGGCCACTACTTACGTCATTGTTCGCAAAAGAAGGGTGAATTTGATTTCACAAAGTACAACATGTTCCTGGATCACATCTTTGTTGATCCTAGAACAACATTCCAATCAACCAGTCGGATTTGAGGGAAAACTTTACAGTTTAGGTCAAGTTTAATCTTTCAACTGGGGTTAGGTATTTCTACACCGGTTATTCACTTATCATTTCCCTCTGGTTTTAGGGATGAATTATGGGTAGGGTTAGTTTTAGACTAGGGCTTTTCGTAAATATGTCAAAATATGTGACCCGTGCTGGCAAAATGAGTTGTAATGCGCACAGGCAAAACAAGTGAAAATGTGCAGTTTGGTTGAATTTGAGGTTTTCACAAAAATTAGTTCATTAAGCCCTCATCTAGTGATCCCAAAGCTCCAAATTCTTTGCCCATGAAAGAATATCCATGATGGTATCGTTTTAATGCGCAGCAATTCCAACTTTGTTAATATTCATAGTGAATTCTTAATGGCATGAGTCTGAACCAATGAAATGTAATTTTCAAACTCATGCTGATGTAAACAAATCGATCTTACTCGCACTGACTGACACATCCAAAGCGTGTACCGAAAGACGCCTCAAAGACAGTGCTCGATCCTGATATACACACTATAGGCCTACACAGAATTACAGTATTTCAAAATAACTGTCTTGGCGAGTATTCATGCAAAGATTATCTGTTTTGTCTTAAAACTTAAGTGAATGCTTGGTTAACTGTTGGGGGAAAACATCTGATGTGTAACATTATATTAGCATCAGTGCGGTACAGTAGGTCTTAATATAGTATAGGCTGTCTGTTTCGTTAATGTTAATCGAACAATTGTGGTATCATTGAAAACAAGTTGAATATATATTTTTCATATCGATATTTGGTTTTGACTTGATGTCTGCCAAATTTGGTGTTATTACCAGGGATTTTAAGGTATGGGTTCTATGTGATTTTGAAAACTCAGTTTTTCTCAAAATTGACTTTGCTCACTCTATTGACTTCAAACAGGTGTAGCTCATCCATTTTATTGTCTGATTTCAACAAATCAAGCATCATTTTCAAGGTTTTTAATGTAGAAAGTGAAAATGTGCTCATTTTGCCGGCACGGATAACATGTTGATCCAGGAACAAGTCTTACTTGGCACAATCACAGTGACTGGAAAGGAACAGCGTGTCCATTCTGCTAAAGTTCTCCTTTTGTGATTCTCAGAATAAAGAATGTCATACAGGTTTGGGACTCCATGATGGTGTTGCAATTTTGGGTAAATTATCCCTTTAAAGCAGAGGATGTCAACAACTCAAAATCTGATTGAAACATGGGTTTTCTTGCTCTCAGGATTACACAAAGCATGATATACAGCAGAACATAAAATGCTTTGAAACCTCCCTCTCTCTCTGTTGCTGTCACATATCAATTGTGAATGGCTCGCTGTCAAGGGACTCCACCAATCTCATCATGGTCTTGGTCTGTCAGTACTCACAAAGCAAAATTATTGCTTGTCACTGGATATTTATGTCCAGAAGGCTTTAACCAGACAGAGCGCTTCCTTTTTATTTGTGTCTTCTGTCCATTGACCATTGACCCCTATGTGGCACTATAAGAGGAAACGTTCAGAAGCATGACAGCTCTGGAAGGATAATGCCTATAAATCTGACACCTGGACAAAATGTCAAAAACTGGAGCAATGACTTGCCAATGATGTTGGATGTAGTTACCCGCTGTGTGCGTAATTAACCAATCAGATCCTTCCACAGAGGCAGGTAATGAATGTAAAATGTACCTAAAAAAATTAAATAATAATAATACTAACAACACACATTTACATGCATTATATGGGGAAAAAAAATAATACATATATGTGTGTGTGTGTGTGTGTGTGAAATATTTATTCTTTAAATAATATTTAAAAAGTATTGAAATGATATCATTAAAATTAGGTAATTAAATATACTAAATTATACTTGCAGTTACACAGCCCTCGTTGCGGTCATTGATTGCAGTTATGTATAAAATTAATATTTTTTTATATATAATGTTTAAGTGTATTTGTGCAGCCAAATCAAGTTTACTTAAATTTCAATGTTATAAAATGTTAAAATTTCAATGTTGCAATAGTTTTGAGTGGCTTATTCCTTTAGTACATCTTAAATGTTAAGATGTAAATCTTGAGTTTAACATTTACAATTCAAATTGAACTGTTTTTGTATCTAAAATGTATATAAAGTGTTTTGAGACACATATATGAAGGTATGTCTCAGTGTCTTTTTCAATAAAAAGTGGTGTATCTGTGTTTTTATGGATATGTGCGGCTGAATGTAGATAAACTTTAAACAAAATCTCCAAAATGCCTTATGAGCCGGAGTGCCTTTGAAACTACATTAACTGAACATCATACATTACAGCAGATTTTCACATTCTGCTTTTTTCATGTGGAAAGGCTTGCAGATGAGTGGGACATTTCTATGCAGCCTTCTCTCCATTACAGGATCATATCATTGGACATGTCACCCATCTAAGTGTGTGAAACCACAGCGGCGCTGTGACATTTTCACAAGATGAACAGAATCGAGGCCCTGAGCTTCTCCTCAAAGGCTCTGACTGAAAACTCCTTCCTACATTTTAGCATGTGTTTACCTCAGGAAGCTGCCCGCGGAAATGAAAGCCAGTGTAGTACATTTACTGGCTTTGATTCATCCCAAAAAGAAGTTAATTAACTGTCAACATCCTCGTCGCTCTTTATTTTTCTGTTTTCTTTTAATTTGCCTCATTCTTTCTGCTTGGTTTGCCGGGGTGTCATTATATCTGGCACTCATTTAATGTTTACCCCTGAGTGATCCGATATTTACATAGTTGTGGAGAGTGAACTGAAGTTGCCGCGTTGCCAAATCGATGACACATTTTCAAAATGTTCTGGCGGTTTCTGCAGCACATGACACTGAGGGAGTGGGCTGAGTGCGAGTGGAATCACACACACACACATACACACACACACACACACACACACAACCCTTTTGAATACTGCCATCTGCTTTCAGCACTACAGTGTCATCAAACTCATATACACGAACAGTGTTGTAATGTTTGTACGATGGAAACATGTCAACAACGCACCACATATTCATAAACAGAAATAGTATTGAGGATGATTCGCATAAATCACTTCACAGTAAAATTGTGCACAAAAGCAACGACCTATAAACATCTAATGGACCAATAAATGTAGTCGGCAAATCAGAAACCAGGTGCCAATGGAGTCTAGGCAGTACAGTAATACGACAAATTAAATGTTTGCATAGTAATAAAGCATATCACTTTCGTATAATATACATGTACATTGTAGCATATATATATATACATACACACACTCACCTGGAATAAGGGAATTTGAATGAAATACTTTTGTAAGGTCAATATTTTCTGCGGTTGATGTGCAGTATTCCATCTAAAACTATTTAAACATTTTGTAAAGTAATAATATATTATATATATATAGTTCTGACTCTACAGTCTATTTGGATGATCCTTTTTCAAAGCTGTATTTATATTAGTTAAACTCGATGCCAATATTTTAGCAATGCCAGTTATACCAATTGACCTTTCACAGGCAGTTTGATTGACAGGCGATCTGACCAATCATAACTCCGAATTCGCTGACAAAGCAGTCAGGGGAGTTAGTAGATTAACGTTGGTGAACTTGAACTTGAAAAATTGTGCGTATTCGCGTCTTTCCGCACTTGAAACAACATTCCTTCTGATGTTCATTCATGTTTATTTGATGCTATAAATGAACTAGTATGAAGAGATGATCAGTTCACGAGCCGCTTGAAGGAGCTACAGCGATCTGTCATGACATATTAAAGAGCCACTATATGTCATTTATTGTTTAAACTTCTTTAAAAAATGACTATATTTTAAATATGAAACTGTTTCATATAAAAATTTGCCTGCTCAGTCTTGTCTGTCGACACGTTGTCAGTGTCCTCTTTGCTCTGTGATGTTGTGGCGTGAGATCACATGGCTTGTCGGACATAGCAACAGTAACTAAAGGTGGCGGGGGGGACCCTTTGCGAAGGGTCAGTTATGGAAAAATGATGTGAAATATTTGTACTTCTAAAGGGCAAAACGTGATTGCAATAGTTAAAAAAGGGAAATAATGGTAATTAAAAAAAGGTCCAGGCACATAGTATGTGTTAACTACCTACACGCGAGATCATTTAAACTTCGGTTAAGCTGCAACTGAAAATCCAAGGCATCCCAGAAGAATTGTTCTTTTATTGAGTTTATGACACCAATGTAAAATAGTGTTGCCTTTTTGGAAATGCACTTACTTTTGTTTTGTCTTCAGTCAGGGAGATTCTATCATCCTGATATTGGATTTTTAGGTGAATTGAGTTGGTTTTTAGGGGGAGATGTGAGTGAGTTCTTAATGGAAGCTGTGAGGAAGTGCAGTAACGGCTGTATGACGGTCCTTACCAGAATCCAGTCGTGACTCACTCAGACAGGGGGTGACAGAAACATGGCACCCAGGAGACTAACACACACATCACCCTCCCTTACTGGAGCACCGCTGACGCATGGCCATCGCTGCCTGCCCAGACCTGCTCTCTTTGAGCTTCTCTCCATCTTCCTCTGCTGTCTTGGAGTCGGGAGTGTTCCATCATCTCCATATGTCGGTTGTATCTCTGTTGCTTTATTCCTTTCATGCAGAATCTGGCCTAGAAATGAGCAGCAATTAAGTTTACTCTGAAGTCATGTTCAGAGTATGTTTGTGATTGTACTGAACACAAACTCAAAGGAAAGTCGTATTGTTCAGAGACTTACTGACTATCAACCACTGTATGTTTCAGATGTTCCTCCTAAAGTAGGTTAAAATGTAAGCAAATGGGAGTATAGAGCAAAAATATAATGTGGATATAATAGCTCAGGTTTGAAGAGAAAATAGTTTTATATTGATATTGAAATCTGACAACTGATTTCAGACTTTTTGGCAAATAGTTTGTGACGTTGTTGTGATACTCGAACTCTAGAGGAGACACTTGATTAGACTATGAAGTCTCTTAGAAGAAAAATCTGAGAAGGAGACTAAAAGAGTCCATTTGCTCTTTATTTAATCTTATTGTTTGAGATATTAAGACTTTGTTGAGGTTTAAAAAAGAAATGTTAAACAACATCATAACCCCCGAATCTGCCATTTTGTGTCACAAAGCAGTCAGGGAAGTTAGTAGATTTACGTTGGTGAACTTGAAAAATTGTGTGTACTCACGTCTTTCTGCGCTTGAAACAACATTCCTTCTGATGTTCATTCATGTTCATTTGATGCTGTAAATGAACTAGTATGAAGAGATGATCGGTTCACGAGCCGCTTGAAGGAGCTACAGCGATCTGTCACGACACGTTAAAGAGACACTATACGCTATTTATTGTTTAAACTTCTTTTAAAAAATACAATATTTGAAACTTTGCTTCATATCAAAAGTAACCTGCTCCTGCTCAGTGTCCTCTTTGCTCCGCGATGTATTTTTCACTCCGTGAGAACATGATGTGTGGTGTGAGAGAGCATGACTTTACGAAGATAGCAACAGTAACTAAAGGGGGCTAACTAACTTCTTTTTTCTCAGAGTTAAAATCTGAAATATAGTAGAATTTAGCAAACACCTCAATGTGCTCTCAAATTAATCTCATTGTAGGCAAAACAGTTGTTAAAGAGATCTCAAATTACAGATACTGAATCGGTCTTTCCCACGGATTGGCAAATTTGAGCACACTTTCAGACGTTGTTGAGGTTTCAACTGAAAGTCTTGAAAAACCCATGCATGCTACGTAAATTATTAGGACTTTTTTCTCAGAATGAAAATCTGAGAAGCATTAGAATTTCTTTCATCTTTAACCTTGATGTCTAAGAGCAACAACAGAGATGTTCAACAGATCTCATTTTCCGAGCTCTGATATCCATCAATGGATTTTTCTTGAGTGTAGGTTGGCAGTTTTGAGCACATTGTTGAGATCTCTTATGAAAGTCTAAAAGGAAATTTATGGAATTATTAGGTTCTTTTTCTCAGGGTCCAAATACAGATTTAGCAAAAGACTCATTGGTGTCTAGGAACATCTGAGATATTAAAAAAATCCCAAGTGCAAAAAAGATTATTAGGGTCTTTTTTCCCTCCCACTGCTGTCTAGAAGAAACGACTGAAACATTAAGGAGATCTCACTTGTGATTTCTCATTCCTCTGAGTGTTGTAGGATCTGTTAATCTAAACATGTATTGTCTTTGATGCCATATCTCCTGCTTCATTCCTGTGGACTCAACATAACCCAATGGCAGATGCCTCGCAGGGCCCTCGTTGCTGTCATTGATTGATCCCCTTGTTTTTATCTGGCGTAATTAAACATTTAGAGCCATGCACTCCCTGTTGCTCAATGTAATTTCCTCTGAATTCAGAAGTCTCGCAGCCCAAGAAATCTTTATTATTGGCAATGAACCCAGCGCGATAATGAGCCAATGGGATGAAACACCCAGTTTAGCACACTCTAGTTACCATTTCTAGAGAGAGGAGGGGACCGCTCGATTTGTTCGCAGCACTATGGAGTCGTTCCCGAAAGAAACAGACGTGTTTACATTAACACAAACACTGCATGGGGAAAATAAGTGTTTTTCTGTGCACGTTTTGCTTTAAATGGACAGCTGGTTTCGTAGTAGCAAACTGCACAATAATGACCAAAGTGACATAAAGTAGTGCAGAAAAAAAAAGGACAAATTGAGGACCAGCTGTGTCTCAAAATGTGTATTGTTTTGAACATGCCTCAATATGCATGTAAAGATACAATACCTTCCTAATATTCATGAAAAGCACACACCACTGTGCTTTTTGAGAAAGCCGGTCATGGTTTTTAGACCTATTTTAAGCCAGTTTTCATCTAGTATTAGCATTTACAGTTTTGTTTAGTTTATCGATTTTTACCACCCAAAAAGGAAAATTCTGTCATTATTTCCTCACCCTCAGGTCGTTCCAAACCTGTACGAGTTTCTATCTTTTATGGAAAATTAACATTTGTCCTGTCCATTATATGGACCAAAACTACAATGGAAGTAGATTTGGATCAAATCGGTTTGGTTACCAACATTCTTCAAAGTATATTTTTTTATGTTTCGTAGAAGAAAGTCATGCAAGTTTGGATCAACATGAGGGTGAGTAAACAGAATTTTTATTTTTTTATATAAAGTTATATATAAAAAAGGAAGGATATTTAAGACTCATTTTCCCCCTAAAACTGCAAAAACTAAATTTAGATTAACTTGGGGGGAATTTAAAAAAAAAAATAAAAAAAAAATAAAATAAATATATATATATATATATATATATATATATATACACATATATATACAGGATATTTTGACCTTTAAGCTCTCTGGATGCTTGTTTTAAAAAAAATTGAATAAATAAAAAATATTATATTAATAAAAGTTGAGGTGACCAACATTACATCACAAATACCGAGCCAAACTTTTACTAAACACAAAAAAATTCCTAAATCGGTCAAACTTTGGCACCTGCATTTGCTTAAATTCTTTTAAAGACACAGATTCGTTGTAGACACATACTCCTAGACAGACAAAACCTCTCTCATAAATGATTTACTCAATGAACATTTGAGTTGATCATTGTGCTGGAGCTGAGTGGATCATTACAGTACATCCACTCTACAGCTTCTACAGTCATCAGTGGCTTATAAAAACACACGTCTGCTGTAATTCCACATGTCCACAGTTCTGTGACCCACCCAACACCGCCCTCCCCCCATTGCTTATGCATTAATAATATTAGGACAAATTTGATGCTTCAGTTCAGGGGAAGCATTACTCATTTAAGGAGTGCATGGCACTATCTGTCTCTATCTTTCTCAGTGTGGGGCCTAATGGCTCTGATTGAACTCCAAATTCAATTTAGACAGGATATTACTGTTACATGAGCTCTCCTCAACAATGCCATTTCCCTTGCTTACACAGTACATTACCCAGTAAAGCTCGGCCTTTCCTGCTAAAACAAAACCAGAAAAATGAGAGAACAAAAAGAAAAGGACTTTTCCATCTCGCAATGGCAACGATAGTCGATTTCCAACTGTATTTAACGCTAACGTCTTGAAATCTCATGGCAGAGCGAGCTGAATCTATTTTCATTACCAGAGCCAGTGTCCGTCTCTCAGCAAAACTGCACCTGTCACAGATGCGAGTCGTGATTTTGTTCCTCATATTTTCGTTGTGGCAGCTGGAGGAAAATAACTTTAGGCATCTTACATAAAACTTCTGATCGCTTACCTAAGGGTCTGACTGTCATTCTTACTAACCACGCTGTGTTACTGACCAACTGGTGCACGATATAGCCAATTCATGAGTTCACATGTCCATCTGATCCTTGAAAGTGGTAAAGGTAAACAGATTAGCAAGGGTAAAAAGATTTGGCTTGCTGTCTGTAAAGGAGGGGCTGATGCATGAGACGTGACTCACGCTCTATGATGCCTCTTCTGGGTTCATTCATTAAAGATAGTTCATGTTAAGTACACATAAAGGTGGAGTAAATAAAAATAAACATGTTGTGATTTACACGACCAGATGAACAAGTGACTTCTAAACATTTATTGTTCTGAAATGGAAAAAAAAAAAAAAATGTGAACAGCTATTGCCTATAGATTCAAAATATGTAAGAACGAATACACATAAAAATAATCAAGGCATGTTTTTCACGTTGGTTTACATATTTATATAATTTTGTATATTAATTCATGTATTATACTTATATATTTGCATATTTATTTTCATGCACTAATATAACAGTAATAAACAGCAATAATTATCTAAATTTTTTTACTTTTTAATATTAAAAATGCGAATGAATCATTTTTTAATTGATTCATTGATCCAAAAGATTTGAATGTCAATATTGTAATAATATTTCGTGAAATATTGAGATAATAAATTAAACGTGGGGTAAATTAATAATAAATTTAATTAAAATAAAGGTGTTGTGAATAACATTATTAGATGAACAAGTGCCTTTCAAACTTTTATTTCATCTGAAATGGCATAAAACAACAGCCAAATAGATTCGAAATATTTAAAGAACTACACATAAAAAAGTGCTACATAAAATTAATTTAGTTATTATCTTCACATTTTCTCAGTAAACTGAAAATTCCTTGAGGGCCGATGCAAATGAATCAAACGTTTGAATTGATTCAAAAGATTTTAACACTCTCATACTCGTGAGTCACATGATAAGGAGGAATCGCAAATCTAATCACAGGAAGCTACACAAAAAAAGTGCATTAGAACCATCTAGATACTTGTAATGTTACTTAATTTTATATATATATATATATTGTGAATCTGAAAGCCAGAAAATCAGAAAGTTTTCCAAACTGTATTTGAAAGTGACATATTTGAATCATGTGCTGCCTAGCATGTGCTGAATCTATTTTCATTATCTTCCTTCATCATAGAGGTGAAACCATATGAGGTGAGGACAGGAACCCAGAGAGATCAGACACCTCTGATCACACCACCACGTTCTCGCTGGACATCACACATGTGAATCTATAGGTAAATGCGTCTTCCATCCCTCCTCGTGCACAGACAAGAATAAGGGGTAATGAGGGAAGGTGATATTTTTAAGCGCCGTGGGTCCCTGCGGTGCCGTGTGAATGAAGCTCTCTAAGATCGTCACTGCCCATTGTGCTGGCCGGGCCCGGTGAGTTGCTTATAGGCCAGTCCGCCACTGATTATTTTAACAAATAGCATTCCTATTCAAGTCAACAGAAAGGTTTCCAATGACAGCTCGCATGACAAAAGGTCAGGGGCAGGCTGCTTGCCGTTAATTAAGTAAAATTGGTGAATGTCAGAACTACAAAGGTCAACGTTAATCCACGGCATTGTCTCATCTCCTCGGGTTTCATCCAATGGGTTTTTTTAGGCGGGGGCTTCTTGCCAGATATTAAACAAGCTAAATTCATTCAGGACTATTTAAAGATTAATGCAGCTATGCAGGTCCAACCACACAGTCAGCACATATTGACACAATCACATCTTACAGACGTGCCCACTGCTGGCCAGAGACATAGGTGAAGCTGCCAACATGATATTTTAATTATCTGCATTGTTTGCTTTGGCTTTGGTGAGTGTGCAATTTGACTGCAGTGTAGGAATGCATCAAACATAGCTAATAATTATTAGCACTGATAACCAATATAATGACATAAAAAATTAATTAATTACAAAATCATTCATTCGAAACTCCATAAACTTAAGTCCCAAAATGGAATGTAGATTTTTGTATGCATTAAAAGGGATAACACACACAGATGGACCCCATTGACTTCCATTATAAATATATATATATATTTTTTCCATTCTGTGGATGTCAATGGTGCCCCACAACTGTTTGGTTACAAACAGTTAGAACAAAGATATTTATACAGGTTTGGAACAATTTGGGTGTGAATAAATGATGACAGAATTTTCATTTTTGGGTGAACTATCCCTTTAAGTGAAATCAGACAATAAAACACTGTAATTCACTATAAAACAGATATATACCGTTCAAATGTTTGGGTTAAGAAAGAAAGGTACATTAAATTGATTGAAAGATACAGTAAATACATTTATAATGCTACAAAAGTAACATTTTCCACAAAAATATAAAAATAAGCAGCACAACTGTTTTCTACATTGCTCTAAATAAGAAATTGAGCAGCAAATCAGCATATTAGAATGACTTCTGAAGGATCATGTGACACTGAAGACTGGAGTAATGATGCTGAAAATTCAGCTTTGACATCACAGGTATAAATTACATTTTAATACAATATAATATAACTGCATGTTTGCTCAAATGTACTTATTTATTCATTTATTACACATACTGTACATGTATATGCATATAGTACTGTAGTTAGTAACGGAATCCATTACATTGCTCATTTTAGGTAATCTGACTACTTTGATTACTTTTAACCTTACGTTTAGCTTATAACTTATCACATAGATTTTAATAGGATAATATCATACTATAGTGATAAAAAAATTTATTGTCAACAAAATTAAATGCATTAAAAATTACATAACGTCAGATTTTCCAAAACTGGGGTTTGTGAAGGAACTGCAGAGGGCTTTTGAGTTAATGAAAAGGTAGTTAATTAAACCATAAAAATTTAACATTTTAAATAAAAACAACCACAATAAAACATTTCATTTGTTATGCTGTGTGGCCTCTGACATCCACAAAACTGGAAGATTTTCTGGATATACGCAGAATATAGGCAGTTTTAGAAAGGACAATTTAAAAGCAAGAATTCAATAAATTATGAATAATCTATACTGACATTTTGTGCACATTAAGTAATCAAGCAATCAATAAAACTGTAGTCTGATTAACGTATTTTAAAACCCAACATAATTACAAGAATATACCTTTTGTAATCTGATTACATAATCCAGATTACATATAATCAAGTTTGCTTGTCGCTCTGGACGGACATAAATCTCCAGCTGCGATTTTACAGTACAGTACTGTAATCAAAACGGTACCTGCGACTTCAACAGCTGTAGATGTGAGACTTTACTGTATGTTGTCAATTAGGAGAGCGAGAGCAAAGTGAGGGTTTAATACGGGTCGGGTCAAAAGCAGCAGTTACTGATAGTGTGCACAGCCACGCAAAGACACTGTTGTGCTGCTACAGCTGGAAGCAGCCGCTGCCTTTGAGGAGACCGTGCATTAACTTGTCAGGAGATCTGACAATCGTACAATGGCATCGTACCAGCTGCCAGCGAGCGCTCTGCCGCTCCTCGTGCGCACGCAAATCTAATTTCCATTACAATTAAAACCTCGCCGATGGATTGAGGATGATGTTTGCGCTGCAGGGGTCTAATACGGCCTCTCTCACAGTTTGATAATGTGGCGATCCAGGTGGCTTCGTACAGCCCCCACCTCTCCACCAAACTGAACACGTGAAAAACACAAGCACACCGCAGGGCTTAGGTGGTTCTACAGCCAAACGCTTTAACTTTCCCAGAAGATGTGTCTGTGTTTGTGTTCTCCCAGAGGTTATGTGTTCATTGCATTCATTAAGAAGCTTTTTACAGTGTTAGAGCTTGAAGGACCGACATGGTTTAGTTATCTCACCGCTGTGCATCTGCTCTGAATATTACTCCTGTCCATCATATTCAGTCAAAGCATTCTGCTTGGGATTCAGTGAAGGCTGCACCTCCATTCTTTTTTAACGATTTAACCAAGTTGGACGCATTTTTGTTGGCCCTAGAACAGTATTTCTTTAAACCAATCAGACTTTAGCGGTGTGGGAAGAACATTCCGATCAACCAATCAGAATTTAGCATTACGTTTGCAGTAGGGATGCAGATATAAACATTTCAATAATTATTTTCATTTCAAGATGGTTAACTATGGAAGCTTGATTCCGCTACTAAATAAAAAATTTTAAAAATGTAATTGCGATTTTATCTCAAAATTCTGTCTTTTTTCTCACAATTGCGAGTTATAATGTCAGAATTGCGAGATATAAACTCACATTTATGAGAAATAAAGTCAAAATTGCCAGTTATAAACTATCAATTGCGCATTATAAAGTCACAATTGTGACTTCTTTTCTCTGAATTTTGCGATATATACTCGCTATGCCAAGTTATAAAATTCTGAGGAAAAAAGACTAACTTGTTGGGTTTAACAACTTAGCAATGTGTTAAAGTTCACAACTCGCAATTCTGAGAAAAAAGTCAGTCTTTATATTTATAAAACTCAATTGCGACTATAAATCACACAATTTTTATTTTATCTTGCAATTGCAAGTTTATATCTCGCAATTCTGAGAAAAAAAGAATTGCGATAAAAAAAATGCTTCCATAGTTACCGACAAATGGTTGAAAGATTTAAAACAGATTAAAAATCTGTATACTACAGCTATGCTATAAAAAAACACTAAAACTTAAGTCAAATGTTTTTATATGCTACAGATGAATTTAGGCACCACAACATAATTATAATGCACAGTATAAAAAAATAATTTTTAGGTTTGCAAAAGATTACATTTAACAATGACATTTAGATTTAATTTTAAGTGAGCGTTAGATGACGACAAATGTACTATAAAGCTTAAAATAGGGAAAACGTGCATACACAATTAAATATACAGTAAAATATGAAGTCATAACGGAAAAAATCTCTCTCAATCCTCTAATATTGGCTGATATGGTACTGATATATCATGCTAAAATTCTACTAATTATTTTCATGTTATGGCAAATGACCAATAAATGATTGATATTAAAAATATATATTTTGTATAATAAATAAATCTATAAAAAAAAACATTAAAAATCAAACATTTTACATGCAACAAATGAATTTTGAGAGTGATACCGAAAAAAAACCCCTCTAATATCAACTGATATGGTACCGATTTACAGAATTATGGATCCCAACAGTAAAGGAATCATAACTACAACATTCCTATTAACCAATTAGATTTTAGCATTAGATTTTATTTGATCACAATATGGCCAATAATGCATGGATAAATGATTAAAATTCTATACTATGTTGTCTAAATAAATTCAAAATAAAACAATAAAATGAATCATTTGGAATGCCAGAAGTGAATATAGGCAGCACAACGTTATAATGTAAAGTATGAAAAATGGATATTTATTTTGAGATTTGCTAAAGGTTATATATTTAACAGTATTTTTAAATTAGTATTTTTTAAAGAAACTAAGTCACCAAAATATGATGGCAAAGGTAATCAAAATGTAAAAACAGGACATAAGGAAACACAATTTAATAACCAATACAATAGCTATTTAATTAAAACAGAATTAATTCGTTAAAATTGAATACATAAAAGGATCCCATGATGGGAACCCCTAAAAGGTTCTATATATGAAGTGCCTGACAGAGCCCTTTAAGGTTCTATATAGAGGGCTTGAAGAACATTTCTATGAACCAATCAGATTTTAGCAGTAAGTTTAATATTATAGTGTTCAACAGCATTCCTATCCACCAATTATTTCACTCCACATCTATGACTGGTTGCAGGATTCAAAGGAATGAGTTCTAAACCACGTCATGTCCTCCAAGCTCTTTCTGACCTCTCTGAACCTTCAAGTGAACTTGCCAAACAGAAGTCGAAGGCGATTTGCGAACCTGATGTCTCACGGAGACGGACTGACACCACAACGTTATTTACAATTACAGCTGGGACTCTCGGGAGAGCTGCGAAATCACACACGCCACCCTTTATGACGGAGGTTGTCGCAGTAATACGGAAAAGCATTTCTGCGCTCGCGTACTCGGCATTAAGCATGAATTATTTATGCAGGTGCCTCGATGTATTTTTAATCATTAGACAAATTGAACACAGAACAGGGTTGCTTTCATTAATATCTGTCTGCTATGTGAGTGTTTCCTGTGCTCCTGTGCGCATTTTTACCCAAACTGTAATTGCTCATTTTCAGGAAATGATTAGAGTAAAAGGGGGCCGCATTACAGCGGGAATGTGAAAAGAAAATAATTAGCAGCGCCGCACAAATCTCATTTGGAGGCACACAGAAGCCTTTTAGAGGGAGGTCACCGCATGCATTACATTGTTGATTAGCCCTGATGCTCTGCCAGGGTGACGCTGGCCTTCCCCTGCCAATGATCAGAGGGGTGAGGGCTTTTTTCCCCTCTGACGGCCGCTCGCATCCCAACCGTGGCAGGAAGATTAAGTGCGAGCCTCTCTTGGATGTGAGGAATCATCACCGCGCCCTGAATGCTCCAGCGCCGGACCGGCTCACCGAACACACTGGCCCGGAACAGAGAACCTGGAGGAGAGCTGATAAAACTAACAGAGCAGGAGAGGAAGAGGGTGAGGGAGACAGCGAGCGTAGCGAAAAGTCCAACTTCCTGGGTCAGCTTCAATTTGTATTCATGCATTCATTTTTTTTATGATTTATTTCACCCAAGGCTGAGGAAGAATCAGACTTGGTGGTAGTGGACCAAGTCCAGTATTCACTGATAGAGAGACAGAAAAAAGGGGGGGGGGGGGGGATCGAGAAGGGAGGATCACTGGGGCGGAATGAAATGAGTGATAGCACCTGTGATGAGTCTGAAAATATATACAGCTAAATAAGACAGACTGTAAATCTTCTGAAGTCAAGAGTCTGGGGTCTCGGCTATACTTAGCTCTGACTGACAGATTCACAGTGTAACGCGGTCAAATATGCATAAATGAACCAGTGTTAAAGGGTTAGTTCACCCAAAAATGAAAACTTTGTCCTTACTTAATCACCGTCATGTCGTTCCAAACCTGTGAGACTTTCGTTCATCATCTGAACCCAAATGAAGATCTTTTTGATGAAATCTAAGAGCTTTTTGTCCCTCCAAGGACAGTCTATGCAACTACCAATTTGACGCTTCAAAAAGGTTATAAAGAGAACTAATCCATATTGGTTTTCTCTGAAGAGACACAATCGCTTTATATGACGAACAGATTTAATTTAGGCTTTTATTCACATATAAACATTGAACAGCAAACATAAACAGAAGCTTAACCGAACCTGTTTGACGCGAGAGAACAAACCTCTAGCAGAAGCTCAAACGTGCGGCGTAACACACGAGAATGAACCTCATTGGTTCTCACATGTAAAGCAAACATGCTTGAGCTTCTGTTTACCATAACTGATGTGCGTGTTGATGAATGTTTATGTGTGAATATCTACTCATTATATAAAGTTATTGTGTCTCTTCAGAAAATTTTGAATAAACTGCTCAATTCATATGGATTCGTTTTACAATCTCTTTATGAAGTTTTTGAAGGGTCAAAGTTTCAGTTGGTAGCTGTCAATGGAGGTACAAAAATCTCTCAGATTTCATTACAAATATATTAATTTGTGTTCTGAAGATGAATAAAAGTCAAATTATAGTTTTTGTTAATATGTTAAAATCAATTTTATTTTTATGTTTTCACTTTGATTTTACTTGTTTTAAGTTATATTTTTAGTAATTTTGTGTTTTTGCCATTATTATTCTTTTTTTTTTTTTAAATTATGTCCACATTTATTCATTTCCATTTATCAGTTTTAGTTCATTTTTAGTACTTCCACTTTAAATGAAAATGAGAAAAGTTGGTTTAGGATTACGGTTAGGGTTACCCTGGAATGAGTTTCTTTCTTCTGTTGATCACAAAATAAGATATTTTAAAGAATGTTGGTAATCAAACAGTTGTAGCTATAGTTATGTTACCAATATTCTTCAAAATATCTCATTCATTTCATATTCATTTTGTTCTTGACCGACACTGTTGTCTCCTTGATAAACAAATACAAGAACCCTTAAAAAAAACCACTAGGGTCAAAATGACACCACAACTAGAAAGTAATGTGTACAAATAAATCAATTATTTTCACACAAAAATGTCATTATTTTTTTTTTTTTTAAATGAACCGTCAAAAAACAAAATTATTATTATTATTATTATTATTATTATTAATAATAATAATAATAATAATAATAATACAGATTTTCTTAGCTTAAGTTTGGAACTCAGGTCTTGGACAAGAATAAAACAATAAAATCTACGCCATTTGAAAAGCAATCCCTTCCACAATCTGTTCTGCAGGCATCAAGAGGCTTAAATGTAAATATCACAGCCCCCGTTAGTGAAAAGTAAATGACATCATGAACAGGACTCATCATGTGGAGATTTCAGATGCCCCACTGACCTGTGGGTAATTCATTTCATAGAGAGGAACACGGAGTATTACTTCAGACTAAACCCAGTAGACCTGCGCTCGTCTCACGGGGGCAGTTACAGTGGATTGAGACATGGGATAGACATAACCCCACACACGCATGACTGCATGATCTCATGTTCCATTGTACATGCAGTTAGCGGCCATCGTCTTGGTCGATTACGAGCCAAGCTGAGGTCTATTGTCAGGCAGATGCTTTCAATGCAGACGGGGATAACTAAAGACCTGTGAAGTATGCAAATGACAGTTAAAGAGATAGTCAAAAAAGTCATTTACTCACTCTCATGACGTTCCAAACCTGTATAACTTTCTTCTACAAAACACAAAAGAAAAGTGTTTGAAGAATGTTACTGTCCAACCAACATTGGATTCATTGTATGGACAACAAAGCACGTTTTTCTATGACGACATTGTTGCAAAATGTGCACGAAGCTGTGTAATGCTATTTTACAGATCTTTCAAAGTGAAATGTCCAGTGAGTGGGACTAAAAGTGAGTATATCCAAAACAGATGAACATGAATCTGGCAATGCATTATCACGTTGGTAGTTGTTTGTATCAAGGCAGTTCAGACATGAAATGTCCAGTGAGTGACATTTAAAGGTTAATGCTCTATCACATTTAAAAATAGCATACCATATACACTAAACCGTACCCTAAAAACACATTTGTTGAACCAGCTAACTGTGTTTCTCAAAAGCATCGTGAGCTAAGTTGATTGTAGAGACCTAGAATTCTACGATATAATTATTAGCCATGCCATTTGAGATTGCTTCTACAAATTTTTTAGTTGTTTTAATTGTTACTTGCGTTTCACGGCATTGCTAGTCCAGTGCTGTACCAGGTGAGCTACCGAACAAGTTTACTATATCAGAAAAGTCATACATGTGGTGCATGTTATGTGGTGCAAACATCAAAATTTATTAGGCCATTTTTACACTTGGTATTAAGATTCATGTGGATTCATTGGATCACAAGTGGACGCTAAATACAAAGTGTAAAAGAGGTCCAAAATGTTTTGAGCTTGTCCACTTTTGACCACTTCCAGAGGTAGTTGAAAACACATTAGACCGGATTGCTTTTTCGTGGTGTAGGTGCTCATGTGGTCGAATGTGTTGAAACAGCTTACTCTCCGCCAACTGACCTAATGCGTAAACATTATGGGAAGAGCACTAGCAAGACAGGATTTAAAGTTTGTCGGTGGAAGGCAAAAAATGTACCAAGCACAATGCGTTCAGCGTGGTCTCACGGCTGTCGAAACACAAGCTGATGCTCTCCACGTGATTTTCCATCATCTGGGCGCATTCATATAAGTTCCGCAAGCTTATTTTGTCCATTAGCTCGAAAGACCCTCCCCTCGAATCAGAACAGAAGTGGTTGAAAGAGATGAAGATATGAATTAAAACACCAGGTGTAAACAGGTATATGTCTGCCTAGTCTACTTATGATCCGATCGACCAAAACACATCTTAATACCAGGTGGAAATAGAGCCTTAGTTTACAAATAATGTGACATTTTAAAAGTGTTTTAAGGTCATAAAATGGTATTGTGCAAAGAAAAAAGCCTTTATTAAATCAATAATCTGCCCATGCCATCATAATTTGTGTGAAAAAGCATAAATGTTGTTGGAGTTTTATTGCCACTAGTGGTCATTTCAGCTGAAAACTGCTGTGAATTGTATGCATAGGTACGTATTGAGAATTACAAAAATTTAAGTAGAGGCACGTTTTTCAAATGAGCCTTGGTTGCATTTTTCATACAAACAGTGCTCTGCAGAAAAAAAGTCATACAGGTTGGGAATTGGGAAGACATGAGGGTGAGTAAATGATGACAGAAGTTTCATTTTTAAGTGAACTGTCATGTTAACATCAGAACGCAACTGATGTTTTTAAATGTACACTCTACCGCACTCATTTCCATCCGAGACCGCTCTGGCGTTATCAAGTGTGGTGTTATCAAGTTAATGACTTAACTAATTGCAATAAAAAGCAGTGGTGTTTAGCGAGTGTGAGGAAAACGGGTCTAATTAGAGAACGGTGCCGGCAAAGTTCTCAGATAGTCGGTCTGGGGGAAAAGAGGGGGTCACGCGAGACCTCTGATCATCGGTACACTCTCAAAGAGAACGGTTCCTCCATTGATCTAGTGCACTCTCTGCTACCAGCTGATATATGGAGCCCGTTCCCGCTAGTCGCCACAACACGCACATCAATACGAGCGCATAAGCACACACACGCTCTTCTGTGCCTTGATCCACTCATACGCTCGCTCACGTCAACACGGACACACTCGCTCAGACAGGACACCCTCATGCACAAACAAATGCTCAATAATGATGTTGAATCCACTCTCATTGCTTTTTGATGAGAGTGTGTTGAAAGAGCAGGCTGCTATGATGTGGTCTAACAATCCCGTTCCCTTATTTGCATTAAGAGCAAGCAGGTAGCCCCAGTAATGGCTTTGTGGCTCTCCAGAAGATGTCTTTGAAGCCAGAGAATCGATGTGCCTCTTCAAAACTTCATATCCTTCCAGATACGACTCCTCGACCCACTCAGGCGCTACCGTGAGACCAAAGCAAAACACTCTTTAAAAAAAAAAAATAACAGCGAGAGGAAAGAGGCCATGTCACTTTTTTTGTGAGAGAAAACGCGGACATTTGGACTTTCCGTTCCCTCGATGTGATTGTAGCAAGCATTACTGCGCAGAGCTACTTGTGTATATCTTGCTAAATGGAAATAGAGAGGAATCATGATGCCAATTTGCATCATTCAAGCGTGAAGCCAGGCTGGCATAACAAAGCTAATAAAAAAAGGAGCACAACTCAATTTTAAACATCTGAAATGAGCCTCATTTTGAGAAAAACCCCAGATTTCCAAGGCTATGACAATAACATGCCATTTTCAGAGACATGTACAGGGTTTTCCACAGTCCACTGAGGCTGAGAGGCAATTTTGATGGGACAGGCTGAACCTTCTGCTATTGAATGTGACTGCAATGATAATTTGAAGAATGGGAGGTGATGGTTAGTCATTACGGCCGTCACTGAAGGTTCTTGAAAATGACTCCTGGCAGGCCCGGCTCCTTCCCAGATGCAGCCTGTCAAGGCGCACCAAAGCAGAGACTAAGCTGATTAAATAGGACCTTTTCCAGGGTGTTTGTTTATTTAGCGCTCGTACGAAAAAACAACTCTCGCCGTGATGAAACCGGGCTAGCACTTAATTGGGATGCGGGTTGCATCTTTTAGCAGGCGGTGACCTGCGGGGAACGTCCTGGCAGACGTGTTGGGGTCACGCGATTGGGCCGGATTAACATAACGGAAACTACATGCCAACTTTGGGCCGCTCCAAAGGATGCTAATTATGGAGCCAAAGTTGAAATCAATACCTCGGAGAGAAAATGGCGATGCACGTATAAAAACACACAGGAAAAACGCAGCCAAATTACAGTTGGCCTTTTTTTCCCCCCTCCACAAAGGCCTCATTAGGGAGCAGGCAGCATTATCGCCGGCTGCGGCAGCTAGCCTCGGCTTCTGCGGTTAATGCCACCCAATTCCTTCTGTTTACTGAAAAGCCTCTGCTGTGGCCTCATACCTAATGTGCTGCTTTAAATTTTAATGCTCCGAGTTCACATTGGAGCCTTCTAGGGGCCCATCAAGGCGCGAGCGAGGAGCCAGATGCCCATCTCATCCCCAGAAGGATGTGGAAGTATTACATTAGACAGTAAATCCACACCGGCCTTGTTAATTATTTAGGAAAACAAAGTGCTGCAGTCATAGACACTCCACTGTACAGCTGAGCAATGTTTAATCTACATAATGTATCTGGAGGTGGATGAAGCCGGGAGAGCGGGGGATGAAGCGGTAGGGAGAGAGAAAGATGCATCTGATAGAGAAGTGGAGAGCGTGCTAGGCTACAGTAATGGCGAGGAAGGGAGAAATGAAGATGAGAAGCGCTAATGAGACAGTGCGGACAGCGGCTGTGAAACTGCACGCAGGAAGGTCAGGAAAGCCACAGCAGATAAACACGGCGAGGACAGAACAAGCAAATGATCTGAAGCTGAAGATACAGGGGAGGCCGGGGCTAGTTGTCACACAGGGAATGGCTATATCTCAGTAGCTAGAAGTCAAAAGCTTTAAGTTGATGTTGTTGATGTCGAATAGCTAGTTCAAAAATGTAAATTAGGTTCTTTTCCATCCTTCACGACATTTAAAAAAAAAATAATAATAACTTGGGTAAAGATAACAAAATATAATTGTACAAATAATACAATTTTAAATAAGAATAAAATAATATAAATATATATATATGAAATACCATTCTAAAGTTTTATTTAAAAAACTTTATTTTTATTAATATTTTATATAATATATACAATTTTATATAATTTATATAATATATAATATTTCATTATATTTATTAATTTTAAAGATATTATTACTTTTTTCTGGCAAGGATGCATTAAATTGATCAAAAGTGACAGTAAATAAACGTTGTTTTTTTAAACATCAAAGAATCAACAAAATAATTTCATGGTCTCCACAACAATATTAAGCAGCACAACTGTTTTCAACATTGTTAATAATAAGAAATGTTTATTGATCAGCAAATCAGCATATTAGAATGATTTCTGAAGGATCATGTGACACTGAAGACTGGAGTAATGATGCTGAAAATTCAGCTTTGCCACAGCAAGAAATTACATTTAAATTTTAAAATTAAACTTATTCCTGTGACTACATGTTTAAATGACTAAATGTCCTGTGGCAAAGCTGGATTTTCATCATTTGAATAGTAAAAATCTTAAATTGTAATAATATTTCATAATATTACTGTTTTTAATGCATTTTTGATCAAATAAATGCAGTCTTGGTGAACATGGGTCTTCTTTCAAAAACATTTTAAAAATCTTCCCGACTTGTGAACTGTATTGTGTATTTTTTGTACAATTATATTTGAATGTACAAAAGATATTACAAACAAAATGATAAATATATATATATATTCAGCACACACACATATTATATATATGTATGTGTGTGTGTGTGTGGTTTAATATAATATAATCCAAAATGATATAATATAAATATTTATTTAAATATAAATGAAAGTTGATGTTAACCAAACATTAGAACAAGGGTATTTTTCATAAATGTCAGGTGGGGGCAAGTTGTCACATGCGATTTAATGGTTGTAATTTTATAAAACTCCATAACGAAGACACAATAAGGTAGTCTGTACAGAAAATACACAATATACCTACCCTAACAAATATTAATAAAAAGTGTTACAACCAGCCCCGGTCTTTCCTACAGAAAAACACAGCGAAACTGGGAAAGCAGAGTTGACAAAACTCACTCTATCCTTAAATCCTCTACATTTTTAATCCCATTATTGTTCAAAAGCCCTGACTCCTCGCTACACTGAACAAAGACATGCAATTTCCCAAGTATTTAATGTTAACTTCTATATGATTGCAACAAAAGGACATAACAAAGCCCTAATTCTCACCATTACACACTTTTTATGTTCAGGAGTAAAAGTCTTTAAACGTCTTAAGGAACATTGCCTGCATAAATTCATGTTTGTAAGTGTGATCTATTCATTCACAGGGAGCAAATACAGACCGGGAGCATTTTATCATTATAACTATATTGGAACCACAGTGCTAATACTGGCGATGCATTTGAGGACATGATGAAGCTTCTCAAAGAGATCGAGATCATCATTATGGCAGAGACACTGAAGTTATGTGGTCGTTATCGATGAAACATATTGAGCTGGGCTGGAATAGAGTGAGAGGGATAGGATGTGGAGGTGTTGGCAGTGGGATGATGATGTTGCAGCTATAACCCTAATCATTGAAATCAGATGAATACTGTGTCTGGCTATATTTATATGCAGACCATCCCCCATCTGTTTAGAGCCTTTCTATATCTCCTGACCCGTGAATTCTGCTAGATGCTAAAACAAGAGTTGACAGTCATCTGGGAGGAACATTTAGCACTCTGGGCGAGCACTACATATATTTCTGTAAAATGCTGCTTAAAGACCCTATTATATATCAACTTTTTGTGACTTTTAGTCCACGTTTATAAGCATTGAGGTCATCTATATGCTACTGTATGCTCATGTTTTAATGTATAATACATGTGTTTTTTATGATCATAAAATGCATAAACGCTCTTCCAGGAAAATTTGCCAAACTAAAAGATGATTTAATGCTTATATGTATGCATGTATGATAGAAAATGTTAATAAAAATTATTATGATTATTGTTATTATATAATAAAATGACCTATTAAAATGAAACAAACAAATAAATAAATATTACTGAGCTCAAAAATGGTGTAATTAAAAGTGGCAAAATAATAAAACTACTACTATCTATGAATATATTTTAACAAAACAAGAACAAATAAGAAATACAGAGCTTAACAACTCTAAAATTTATTTATATATATATATATATATGTGTATGTATGTATATATGTGTATATATATATTATATTTATATATATACACATACACTATATAAAAGGGTAAATATGACAGAGCTTAACAACAACAACAATAATAATTTTATGTATAACTTATTTATAAAAAAAATTACTATATAATATATATAATATATTATTATTAATAATAATAATAATAATATTATATAATTTAATGATACAACTGTGGAGGAAGGACAGAAAATTAAGAATGAGAACATGATTGGGAAATATGAACCATATCCAACCATATAACTTGTATGATCTGCACGGCTAAAAACTAATCCACAGCTTTAACATAAAACGTATGAATAAACTTATAACAAACTTTCATTAGGAACAGCTCTCACACGTGAGACTTTTTACCATTTAGAGTTAAAATAAAATGTTATATTGTTTTAATGCTCTCTTTTGAGAAGTTTGGTGCCCTTGCATTAGGCGTGACACAATATACTAGACTTTACAGTAGTTAAAAACGGACATGAACAATAAATGCATTGAGAACCAGCCACACCTTTTGCTCAGTGTGCATTCGCTGCTCTGATTTAGAATTGTACGGAATGCATTTGCGCTTGTTTTCACCTCTGCTTATCTCCCCCTCTCAGCCCTGTATCTCGCGTGCCCCTCCTCTAATTTATCTTCTTTCTGGCTGATTGATTAGTAATGCCTTTTTTTGTTTGTTTGTGACTGAGACTTAATTAGATTTCACAGGTTAGAGGTCTACATACTGAAAGTTCAAGATTATTATTATTATTTTAATTAGATTGTGCCATTAAAGTGGGTTATTGTGGGACATTTCGGAGAAGGGAAGGGCAGCACTGTGGTTCCACCGGCAGTCATTAAGTCTGTGATGGAGTTCCACACATGTTCGAGAGCCCTGGATGTGTGTGGTTAGAGCCTGACAACATCAGAAATGAGAAGTGCTTTGAGGAGCCAAAAAAGTGTTGTGTACATGGACATTTTTAGTGTGCTATGAATCCACCTGTTGACTCAAAGAGAAGTCTGGTCAATAAAATAATATTAAAAAATCTCAGAAGGCTGCAAACACACCCCCAAATTACACGTTCTTGAGCGCAGTGAGCCCTGAGAGCTTTTTGTTGGGTGCAATTAGACACCACAACTAGTGATAATGACACAGTGAAACAATATCGTTGAAATCACTTTCAGAACTTTTTTTTCCAGCTGATGAATGATGAAAACAATGACAGCCAATCAGAATCCATCCTGCTTTAAAGAGCTGGAGCATTAAAAGTGGCAGACGGCAAAACTCGTGAAATTGGTTTCATAACTATGGCCGTTTCCCGCAACAGAAAAAAAAAGAAGATTATTGCGACTTCTTATCTCACAATTCTGACTTTTTTTCACAGAATTGTGAGATATAAACTTGAAATTCTAACATTTTTTCTTTTCTTTTTTCGAGTTATAAAGTCAGAATTGCGAGTTATAAAGTCACAATTGGGAGATATAAACTCGCAATTCTTTTTTTTCAGAATTGCGTGATATAAAGTCAGAATGCGAGATATAAAAAAAGTCAGAATTCTGACTTTATAACTCGCAATTGCGACTTTTTATCTTACAATTCTGAATTTTTTTCTCGAGTTTATAACTTGCAATTGTGACTTTATATCTTGAAATTGTGACTTTATAACTCGCAATTGTGACTTTATATCTTGCAATTGTGACTTTATATCTCGCAATTCTGTGAAAAAAAAGTCAGAATTTGGGGATAAAAAGTCGCAATAACCTTTTTTTTTTTTTTTTTCAGTGGCTGAAACGGGCTTTCATACAAAACTGCCTGTTTTTCATGGCGGTAAATTTTCTTAAGTCATCGGCCACTGGCAGGTGTGGCAAAAAGTTAGCGTTAGGCCCTGGCATCACAGATTGACGAGTCTCCTGTTCGTTTTTAACCCGCCTTGACTACCCTACATTCTGACACGAATGACATCTGAGATCCCACATTGTGACATGCTTACAGCAGGGATCGTGTACATACAGTTTGACAATCAACAGTCGTAAAGGACTACAATAAATCGTACACCGCGTACCCAGCTTTAGTTGCGGTTCGTAGTTATCGCTCTTGGTGTGAACGGGCCTTAACGCCACATCCTCACTAAAGAAGTCATATTTTTGCCTTTCAAATCAATGGCAGTTTCACGGCTGACGCAGGATGTTTGCGACCTGCCATTTTTGAGCCATAAAATTGCATCACAACTTTGTATGGCTGACAGCACTGCAAGATCGCACGGTTTCAAACCCTTCACTAGCAAAAATCCGGAGCGGTGACGTCAACGGCGGCAAACAGGGAAAAATATAAATCAATTTAACTTCCTCAAAGACCCATTAAAAGCCTTCATGAAATCATGCAGATCTTTCTAATGGAGTTGAACCTTCTAAAGTCATTTTAATAGATGAATTAAAAGACAAAGTAGTGTCCAGCTGCTTGGCCACAAAAACAAGAAGTGCCTTATAATGAATAGCCATTATTACGACATGTACTAGTCGCTAATGAGAGCGATCATGACGGCGCAGTTGTTGGATTGGACACCTGGTAGGTATTGAACAGCAGTCACATTTAAAATGCATTTAGAAGCCTGATTACAACCATATGAAATAAGGTATAATAGTCCTCGTCAGAATTCACAGCGTCTCAAACAGTGAGTCGAAAAAAAAGAGCGAATATCGTAAAAGCGATAATAACTAGTGCACCCGTCTGGGGGGTAATAAATAAATAAATGTGTGCTTTGCAACTGTGCATCAGCCAGCAACGAGAGAGCCTCGGCTGTGTGCGGATTTAATTAGAAAGCAAAGCTTTTTGACAGTAAATTGATTTTTAATTGTCTTCTTCTGCATTCGCTCCAGGTGGCTCAAGTCTTCTCTATTTGATGTTTTGTGTGCTTTATGTGAAGGTTTTTTCCTCCTGCCAAAACACAGTTTATTATGGCACACTGCAGATTAGCAAGCGGTTCTCCCAAATCAAGCCTATTCTACATCTGAGGGACATCCAGTGGGGTTTTAACAGAACTGTCGAAATCCTCTGCGGCACAGTCCAGCAAATGCACTCAGAAACAACAGCAATAGGGTTTTTTTTTTTTTTTAAACATGGTCTGGTCGACATCGCTAATGGGCCCAACAGGAAGGAAATGTAATTTGAAAGGAGCTGATCTATGTACGCCATTGTTGTGGGGTAATGCTGATGTAATTATTATCTGCCGTTGATGGAGGTCGGTAGAGGAAGGATTTGGGACCGTGCCACAAATCAGCGCAGGATGCCAGGATGTCGTTCATTCACACACACACAGTCACACTATCTATATGGTTATGACCGTTCTGCTTGGTAAACAGAATCACACAGCTAGATTCAAAACAGCCACGATGACTATAGCAAGTCCGAATGGGTGTGGTCTGCACTGAATCTGATTTAATGGGCTTATCTGTAGTTTTGAATCAAGTTATGTAACGCATTCCCAATATTCTGCCTTACAAATGACTTTCCAACAGGCTATTTATCATTTGCATGAAAACCCGTTTTAATTAACAGCTTGCATTGAATATGCTCGCTGCAGTGGCTAAATAAAGATTGTTTCACAGCAACTCATGCATCATACGGTGCGATAGTGTGACACAGTTATGAAAGTCTTTGATCGTCACACATCAAAATGAGAAAAAAGGGTCCTTGCTTCAGCTTTAAATCAGTTATGAAAGCAAATGATATAAAATGACAGCACGCTAATGTGATCGAGGTGGGCTTGACCTTTTCTGTGCTTGTGTCTGGTTCAGGCCTGCCCTTTCTACAGATATTCAAATACTTTATATGCTTTATAATGCAATCAATGCAAGATTTCAGGGAGTTCTTCTTAAGCGGAAGGACGAAAAACTGTATTATTTTTTTTCTGATGCGTGGTGTAGAGCTCTTGATTTAGTTCAAACCAAAATAATGTAATATAATAAATAAAGGGAGGTAAAAAGCAATATCTAGTACCATTTTCATCACTCAATTCAGGAACGTAAAGAATTATAATTTATGATAATATAATGGATAAAGTCCAATATCAAAGAAATATGATCTAGTCCTACATTCATTATATCCAAGGGGATGGTCTTTATTTGAATAAATAAATGAAATAACTGACAACTAATGAGGAACTCTGTGGCAGAATATTTTATATTAATGACAAGAGCGGTTTCATGATAAGTACTTAAATTCAATATAGCCTGACTGGCATGTCACTAATTAGATATTTCCTAATAAGTCTCTTATTAGATATGCCCAATTTTGTCCCATAATACAGTCTCACACAGCAAAATACTTGAGTGTTCATAGCAATATAGATTTGTAATTGCCACTGTCATATGAAGTCTTAATTATGAGCTCTGCCACATTGGAAAGGCCTTTAAATTGAGCAACAGTGGCATCTACTGGTTGTAAAAGGACACAGCAGGAAATCACTGCCAAGTTTTACACCAAGTTTTAGACAAACCCCAAACTAACATGAATGAATTCATATTTAAAGACACTTGCTATTTCATATCTATGAGATTATAATATATAATCTATATTATATATATATATATATAGATTATATATACATAATATAGATTATATATTATAATCTCATAGATATGAAATAGCAAGTGTCTTTAAATATGAATTCATATCATGCTATATATATATATATAGCATTGTACGTATATTTTGTAGTATATAAAGTGAAAAGTATTTACTGTAGATGAGACAGATTCAGATGTTAGTTAATTAGTAACCTTAGGTTAATGGCAGCTTCTTACCTAAAGTTTTTTTATTTATGCAAACCACATAAGCCTGCATTTCAAACTTTAAAAACAACTATCTGCTGTAAACCACTATCATTTCACGTTTGAGCACTGAATAACCTTCAAAGACAGGAGCTTTTGGCTAAAAACCAACCAAAACATCAAGCCAAATACCGTAAACACGCTCCTTCACGAGGGCGTTCCGCCGCTCTCATCTCGGCCCTTCCTCGTCTCGCGGTTTCCGATTCTGCGCAGTTGAGTCGCGCTTCGGTTGAGCTTTTGAGAGCTGTGCGGAAAAACTGATGAAGTCCAGAAACTTGTTGCAAAGTAGCGATTTGAGCAACGATGAGTGGACCTGTCGTCGACAACGCCGTGCCATCGGGCAATTCCTCGGTTGCGATTCCGACAGACATCAGCGGGCAAATATTAGATCTAGATGAAGACGATGACTTGGAAGTTTTCAGTAAGGTAATATATATAATCAACTGCTTTAAACGATCTGTAAAACACTCATAACTAGAGTTCAATCGATTGATTCTACACCATAAAGCACGTAGAAATCTCTCACTGAAATCTTGCTGTGATCTGAAGTTTCAAAGGTCAGCGATCAGGCGCTGTCATGGCATTTTTTTCACATCGGAGTTGTGTTTTTTGAAGTGTTCTTCTTTAACTTGATTTGATGCCAGATGCTTCGTTTTAAATGAGCAAAACTCATACAGCCTGTGTGTGTGTGTTTCAATGTCTCTGACATCTGTCTGTCTCTCTGGCTGTCAGTCAGTCCGCTTGTCTGTCGACGGTCTAAAATGCTCTGGCAGCCCATAAACTAGACATAACTCCATAACAATTCCCAGCAAGCAGTACATAGAACATAGTAGGAATGCCTAGCAACAGTTAGACACGCTAGAAATGCCCTAACAACCACTCAGATTACTTTAGCAAACATTTGCTTGCACTCTCTGTTTGTTTTAAAGCTCTGTAAAATCTTAAAGGGATAGTTCACCCAAAAGCGAAAATTATATCCGCCCTCATGTCGATCCAAAAGCATATTCGATCATCTTCGGATCACAACTGAAGTTTACATTTTTAATGAAATCTGAGAGATTTTTGCCCCTCCATTGACAGCCTACGCAACTACCACTTTTAAGCACAAGAGAGGAAGTAAAGACATCATTAAAGTAATCCATGTGGTTTATGATGTGAGCGCTTTGTTTGAGTGGGAAAAAACCCTTTATTTACAAAGTATTAATCTCCAACACGCGTTCACACAACACGCACGTGCCTCGAGCTGCTCTTGTGAATGTGCGTTGGAGAATTTTGGAAATAAAATATGGAAGATTTTGTAAATAAAGTAGTAAATTGACGCTTTGCAAAACCTGTTGCTATAACCGACAACTCATGCGCTCTCACGCAACACATCATGTTCTCCCGCAGTGAAAAATATATCGCGGAGCAAAGAGGACACTGACAACGTATGAAACGGTTTCATATTTAAAATATAATAATATAATTTTAATAATATAGAAAAATATAATCATTTTTTAAAGCAGTTTAAATACGGTACAGTGGCTCCTTAATGTGTCGTGACAGATCCTTCAAACGGCTCGATCATCTCTTCATACTAGTTCATTTATAGTATCAAATAAACATGAATGGACATCAGAAGGAATGTTGTATGAAAGACACATGCGCACAATATTAAGAGTTAAACAACATTAGTCTACTATAGGCTATTCGGCTTTATGATTTGTTAGATCGCCTGTAAATCAAACTGTTTGCGAAGAGTCAGTTATGCATCTCTCAGATTTTATTAAAAAGATCTTCATTTGTGTTCTGAAGATGAACGGATATCTTAGGGGTTTGGAACGACATTCGACTTTTTTTTTTTTTTTTTTGGGCTTAAAACTGTTTTAAATTTTCTGTCACAGCTTTGTCAGTCCAATATCAAAGTTAGTCTTGACAAACTTTCATTTGGAGTTGGAGTGTTTGTACTTCTCTTAAACATTTCGGGTGGTGTTGCAGTTCGAATTGGCAGTGAATGGTAATGAATGGAAGCGAGGTGTTTGTAGTGTAAAGCAGAAGTGCAGTTTGTGCTGACTATGGGCCAGTTTGTTATGACAGGAAACAGACACACGGGCTTCTTTCCCAGCAGCTGTGGCTAAACGAGAGGGATTATTTGCATGCGTCAGTGTTTGGATCAGGAAAACATTGCAAAACAGTAGGAAAATCAGATGTTTGTCTCTCAAAGCAGGTTTTAAGCAATATCATGTCCAGTTTTAATGATAGTCTTAGTTCTGTGTTTTACTTAAAATAGCAGAACTGTTTATTGTGGCTTTTTTGTCGTTTACTAAATACATTGTTTAAAAAAAAAAAAAAAAAAGTTTTTAGGAACAAGTCTAAATTCAATTATTATTAGAAGACCAGCACAACATTTATAATAAGAAGAAATGTTTCTTGAGCAGCAAATCAACATATTAGAATGATTTCTGAAGTCATGTGACACTGAAGACTGGAGTAATGATGCTGAAAATTCAGCACATAAATTACATTTTTAAAATACAGTAGAGGCCAAAAGTGATATCTGGCCTAGGAAAATTGACATCTTCACATCTTATTAAAATATTACAAAAAATTAGTTTTAAGATTTTGTAATTTTGCGTAGTTGTGCTTTGAGTCAATTGTTTTATTTTGGATACACGATGAAACATGACAAATTGTGCAGGCATAATTCTTGGCCAGGCTGTCATACAAACATAAATAAATAAGTAAATAATAACAAATTTTGAACATACAAAAACAAAAGAGAACCAACAAAATATTAAACTGAATATGTATGTAATCATTGTATGCTTTTTCATTTTGAGTGCTATTTTTCTATGAATTTTATTTGTTTGCTTCATGAAATAAAATATGTAGCTTTGTCAGATAAATACCCGAACCAGGTTTAGGTTTTTTCTCTTAAATTAAAAATATTTTTTAAAAAAATAAGAAAAAGTTCTTTCCTCAAATTTTGATGTTTTAATCAAATTTGCATGGTCATTAAAAACAAATATCCCCTCCAAACAACACGTTTGGCTACTACTGTATTTTAAAATAGCATTATATGATATTTCACAATATTTACTGTAGTTCTATGATCAAATTAAATGCAGCCTTGGTGAGCATAAGAGACTTACCAACCCCGGACTTTTAAACGGTAATGTATATGTACAGGTTTTGTTTTAAATTCAGTGGTATTTTAGTTGCTGTAAACCAATCCAGTCCACATCCAGTCGGTTGAAAACACGTGTTGTTTACTTGATGTCTAAACACTTGTGCTGTTGGTCCCTCACGTGTCCTGACGTGTCTTATGTTTTGTATAGGATACGACTCTCACAGAAGGGAGCTCTTTTAACGCCTCCATGCAAACCTCCCCTGCTTCAATGATCAACCAGTACAAGTTTGAGGAAGAAGAGGAAGACGCTGACACCAAAGATATTTTTGTCACAGTCGATAACCCAGAGAGTATCGTGACGGCTATTGAGACATACATAACCTACCGGGTCGTGACCAAGGTACGACGGATCTGAGCACAAATTCAAGTCAGGTTCTGTGAATAATTCTCTCAACTTTTTCCCTCGTTCTCCCTCACATCAGACCACACGGAGCGAGTTTGACGCGAGTGAGTTTGAGGTGCGAAGACGATACCAAGACTTCCTGTGGTTGAAGGGACGTCTGGAAGAGGCTCATCCCACGCTCATTGTTCATGTGGGTGAAGTGTGCGAGTCTCTTGCTTGTCAAACATTCTGGAAGAATGAACACCGTATGGAAGTTTAAAGAGCAAGGCATTTTACATATTCATTTATCTATGCAAATATGTTGGTTTTTTATGAGTGGAGGAACTTCTAATGCCCTTAAGACATCATTTCACTTCCCTGTCAATTAAAAAAATAACATCATAATAAAAAATGACTTGATTGTGTCCCATCAGCCGCTGCCTGAGAAGTTTGTGATGAAAGGAATGGTGGAGAGATTTAATGAAGATTTCATTGAGACGAGGAGGAAGGCGCTGCACAGGTTTCTGAACAAGATAGCAGAACATCCCATTTTCTCCAGCACTGAGGATTTTAAGATCTTTCTCACAGCAGGGGTAAGACTCTTCCTCTCTCTTTCATTCTTTATTTCTTTACCTGTTTATTTACACATTTATTTATTCATTCATTCATTCATTTATTTTTAGGTAGTTATTTATCTACTTTTGCTTTCTTCATTTATATTTAGCTATTTATTTATTTGTATTTTTAAACATTTTATACAATTATACATATATTTTTATATTTATTCATTCATTCATTTTATTTTTATTCAGTTTATTTTAATTAATTTATTTATTATTGGTTTCATACAACTAATTAGACATAATTATTTATACATTTATTTTTATAATTATTAATTAATGCACTTTATTTACATTTTTGTTACATTTTATTTATTTAAACATTTATGTATACATTTATTTATACAGTGTATTATTTTTTTTAAGTATATATATATATATATATATATATATATATATATATATACATAAACATACAATAGGGGTATTAAAGTTTAGTATTAAAGTATTCATATCTAAGTATTAAACTTTGGTGCGTAACTCATTCCAAACCATATCTAGAGATCAAAAGTACAAACGTGGGGCCTTTTTTTTTTTACCTGGGCCAGTATGTGATCGCCTGGCAACCACCCGGAACATGCTAGCAACCACATAGCAGTTATATGTTATAGTCATGATATAAATGTAAATATTCCACTGGAAGATTTAGCTCTTTTTCTTAGAGAAGTTGTTTTCTTCTTAATAAGGACATTAAAACCTGCCTGCACGCGCACACATACACACACACACACAGTCCCACACTCTAGTCTGATAATCACTGACCTTCTGTGTGTTACTATATGTCATCTCAGTTTTGCTTTATAAGAGGATTATGTTGAATGCACAGAGATAATGTGACAGTTTCTGTTTAGACTTGACTGAGTGACCTCTAAGATAAGTACTCTCCTCACCTCCTAACAGTTTTGCTGTTATGGATATTTGATGCGTCGTAGGCTGTCGACCACATTATCAGTCATTAGAGGCTTTTACTGGGAAAACCTGCATCACACACCGTTCCTCTGATTCTCTATGCAGGAGTTAACCGCTCATAAGAAACAGGGTCCAAGTTTTCTGAGCCGGATGGGGGAGACGGTGAAAGCTGTCGCTGCTACAGTCAGAGGGGTCCGAAACCGGCCCGAGGAGTTCGCTGACATGCAGGAGTATGCGGAGGCCTTCAGTCAAAAAATCAGCTCACTCGATAAAGTTACTCAAAGAATCGTCAGAGAACAGAAAGGTTGGCCACACAGTTTTCCATGAATTCTCCTCTCTTTTCTCATCTAGTCTCATCTCACATGTCCGGTCTCATCTTTTACTCAATTGGCTGGCAAAAGTATTCATATTGGCTGGAGCTGCTATAGAAAGATGGGAACGCTGCATAAACTGGCTTCTGCTGTTGTCATAGAATACCTGGAGGAGCTGAGGGAGTGTGGGCCGACATACACGCTGTGGTCACAATCAGAGGAGGAGCTGGCCGAGCCCCTGTCGAGCATGGCAAGCTGTCTGGACAGTTGCTGCAAGGAGACAGAGGAGCGGGTCAAACAGATCAATGATCACCTGATCCCAACCCTTCATGAGTATGTCCTCTGCACTGAGACGCTCAAGGTAGACGAGATGCTCCCATTTTCTCTTTCTTAAAGGGATAGTTCAGCCCCAAATGAAAAGCCCGTCATCATTTACTCACCCTCATGTCGTTCCAAACTTGTATGATATTCTTTATTCTGCAGAACACAAAAAGATGGTATCTTTTAAGAACTGAATACTTTTATTCAGCAAGGACACATTAAATTTATCAAAAGTGGCAGTAAAGACGTTTATAATATTACAAAAGATTTCTATTTTTGAACTTTTTATTCATCCAAGAATCCTGGGGGGAAAAATGATCACAGCATCCACAAAAATATTAAGCAGCTCAAAGGTTTTCAACATTAATAAAAATAAGAAACGTTTCCTGAGCAGCAAATCAGCATATTAGGTTGTGTTCACACTTGGCATGTTTAGTTCAATTAAAATCAACCGTGGTTCGATTGCTCTGTTAGTGCGGTTCATTTGAGTAAGTGTGAACGCTGCCATCCGAACCCTGGTTCGCACCAATCAAGCGAACCGCTTCCAAACGAACTCTGGTGCAGTTTGAATGAAATATGAACGCAACACAGACCAAAGACATGTAAAAAACGGACATGAAGTCTCAAGATGCGACCCTAAAAAGGACAGACTGCTCAAGCATACCTGTTTTTTCTCATCATAGTCACGATGTTGCCCATCACAGTTCAGTACAGGCATCAGAACCACAGCAGATCTTCATTTGTGTTTGTGACGGAGGGATTCCTGCTGCTGTTTTGACTCCTTCACGCATTTTATAAGCTCTTCACGAGTTCTCAGCTGGTCAAAATACCATCTAGGCTAAGCACATACAACAAGCACATTTAGCATTGAGCAGCAGTTTTGGTTGTTCGGTAAGTTCTGTTGCAAGATATACTTCATAAAAGCCGACCAGTGAGGTAGTGAACGTATCCCTTTGCATTTAGGTTCGGTGTTAAACATGCCAATGTGAACGCTAAGCGTACCAAGACTAATTTTTTTTGGTCCGGACCAAACAAACCGAAATACAAGTGTGAACACTCTTAGAATGATTTCTGAAGGATCATGTGACACTGAAGACTCGAGTAATGATGCTGAAAATTCAGCTTTGCCATTACAAGAATAAATTATATTTTAAAATATATTAAAACAGAATTTTTTATATTTATATATATATATATATATATATATATATATATATATATATATATATATATATATATATATATATATATATATATATATTCGAAAAATCTGTTTTTACTGTAGTTTTGATAAAAATAATGCAGCCTTGGTGAGCATGAGACTTTGTACAAAAACATTAAAAAATCTTAGACCCCAAACTTTTTAACGGTCATGCAAGTATGGATAAAAACTGAAACAATTTTCAAAATATCTGACATGGGGGTTAGTAAATGGCGACAGAATTAACATTTTTGGTGAACTATACCTTTAAGTGTAGAATCTTATTCATTTGTTTTGGTTAAATAAAATGTTCTGTTCTTGTTTGTTTGAGGCAAATGACCTACTTGTTTTCCTAGTAAACAAAATCAAGTTTGAATTGATATGATATTGACACACACCTTGGCGCAAAGCTAAGATCAATACAGCCGACATTATGTTTTTTCTGAGGCTTATTACATATTTCATCCATCCTTAAATTTCATTAAAATCTATGGATCACAATTTTCATACTTCACGAGTATCGATCATGGGTTTTCAGGCGGTACTAAGGAGGCGAGACAACATCCAGGCGGATTTCGAAGCGAAGACTGAAGCTCTTGCCACGAAGAAGGCCGACAAGGATACGGTAGGTCTATTATTGACTCGTTCTCCACGTAATCCATCCAGCACCCCTTTGAAAATTCACAGAGATTATTTTTAATAAAACCGAGCTCTAGCCGTTCATTAGACCGCACTCCTTTTTAAGCTGTAAAAGGAATTTGGAGAGATTATATAAATATCTCCGGATAGCTGTAGATGTCCCTTCCAGCCAAACTGCTCTTGAAATGGGATGCTTTTAGATATTACTCATAGCTAATATTGCCATATTTAAGTCTCTTTGGCTTTTTGAGTTTAATTTTGTCAATTCCAGGGGCAGGAACGCTCTCAAAGGGCATTACTGGACAAAGAACCGATGGTGTCTAGAGAAGCTTAGCAGCATCTCGGCACTCTTGTCAATTTAATTACGCGTTTTGATTGAGCGCGGCCCCTGCTGACTTCCGCTGCTTACTACAAAAGGCCATTTCCAAAATGAGAAGTTATCCCCAAGGCTCAGATTTTTTTTAAACCTAAAGAGCTATAAGAATATGCTCTAGATTCACTCACTCACAGCAGGTAGAAAACGATAAACCATGTGATATATTTGAATGGTGCCCTAATGCAAATATGTGTTATATTAAACAATACATAATAGTGAGCGGTGTAGGGAAACTTTCTCTAAAATGTTTCTTTGGTCAAGCTACAAGCTACTCATAAATGGAACAAGTTAATATACAGTCAGGCTATGCTTTTTAAAAAAGGCTCCCTTCCCAAAATATAGATAGCTATATATTTAAATGAATAAAGACCTATTTTATTCTGTGATTAAAATATTACATAGACAATATATACTTTATAAATACTGGAATTATTTCATTTAAATATTTCATAATTTTTTCAGCTCATCATTAGAGGAATTTTACATGTGTAAACCTGTGACTTCAATAAAATAATAATTTTGTTTAATCTCATGATTATCGTTATAGGGATAGTTCAACCCCAAAATTAAAATTATCCCATCATTTACTCATCCTTAAGCCATCTTAGGTGTATATGACTTTCTTCTTTCAGACGAATACAATCAGAGATACATTTGAAAAAATATCCTAGCTCTCCAAAGATTTATAATGGTAGTGAACAGGGCATCCATCCATCATAAAAATAATCCATATGGCTCCACAGGGTTAATAAAGGCCTTCTGAAACAAATCAATGGGTTTTCGTTAGAAAAATGTCCATATTTAAAACTTTATAAAGTAAAATAACTAGCTTCCTGAACCTGGGAGAGTAAATGCAGGCTATATACAAAGACCACTTACCACTGTGAAACGTTCAGCTCAAGTCGTGCTTGCAAAGATCGTTCTGATCGCTCGGCTTGCGGTTATGTTAATGTGCGTTACATTTCCAGCACACGCTTGATGTGTTTGGCCAATCAAAACACACTGGGTCTGCTGGCCAATCGGAGCACTGGGAGTTTTTCAGAAGGAGGAGCTTTGTAAAAATCAGCGTGTTTCAGACAGACTGGGAATAAAGGAGCCGCAATAATGTACAGTATGTGAAAAAATAATAGGTTTTTTGAACATTAAAGCATGTTAACCTATTTTATTACAGCCAATAAACAAAATAATGAACTTTTGTAATAGCAAACCTTTAGATTTTGCTACAAAAAGAAATAAAACATCAATTTAAAAAAAAATTGTTTTTTGTACCATTTCATTTACAAAAAAGAAGAGATTGACTAAAATGACATTCTAGGTGAAGGCGTTTGAATATTGCTTCTGTTTACTCAAGTGTAAAACAGCGATGTAACATGGATGTTGATGGCTCGCTGCTTGCAGGGATCTAACCAGTATCCCATTATAAACCCAATATAGCATTTCTGAATTTCCATAGTGTGATATCATAAACATTACTCATTGCAGAAAACATGTGTTTTGTGACTTCAAGTCCAGACTTGTTCATTTTCATGTGTCCATTGCTCGTGTGTCCATTGAAGGAATCTAAGGTGCTGAGTTTAGCATGGGACAGCTTGGTGGGACGATCCCCTGAGGAGGTCAAACAGCAGAAACAGCTGAAACTTAAGGCCGAGATTAAGGAGGTAATATTTCCCATCAACGCTTGAGCTTGGCCTTACTAGCTTCTTCTGGCTTTATCTGCTCGAGTGTTCGTTTGACATGGTAGATGGGTTTTCCGAGGTGACACACCCTGATATTTGGGCGTGTTGTCGCCTTGTCTTTGTTTCACACATTTTTGTTTACAAGCGTAGTTTAGACCAGCTTTAAATTTGAGTGTGTGGTGTGTGATGTCAACATATGCGCTGTCTAACATGCTGTGGCTGTTTTTCAGTGGATAACCGGTTAATATCTCACTCTGCTGAGTATGTTAGCTCCGTAGGTTCTTATGGAATTAGGGTGTGGTGCATGGAACCTTTTTCCAGTCTGGTCTATCTACTTTGTGCTACAGGCATGAATGTAACCTCAAATCCTAGGGTTTGTTGAGGAAAGGTGTGTTATTACTCTTCTTGGAGATCAGGACCCATGAGGCTGAGGAACCCCTCAGTTATAAATCTTAACCTAATGGGTTTGTGTTCCAGGATTATTATTGTTTTTAAGCAATACATTTTTATTTTTTCTTGCTTTTTTCCCAATTTTTATTTTAAATTTAAGGCTGCCAAAGTTAATATGTTAATTTATTAAAAGTTATTTTATTTTTCAATGTTGTTTACCCTATCATTGTTACTTTTTAAAGCATTTTCAGTTTTTTTATTTTAAGTTTAGCACTGTCAAATTTAATGTGTAACCTTGTATCATTAAAAAATGTTTAACAGTGTTAAACTTCTCAGCAGTCTAGCGTTCTCGTGGCATTTTCATATTTAATGCAAGCCAGTTGTAAAGATTAAGTTTTATAATATAGGCTTACCACGAATCAAAAACTATAATTCATTGGTGGTCATTTTTATTTTATTTTAGTTTAATTTTTTCCAGCTGTTTTTAAACTTTGAGGGTTTTTTAATGAACAGTAGCTAGTCATTTGGTTTGTTAACATAATAGAGACTTGATTTGGGTCAGAAGGTATCCACCCAGAACACCCTAGCAACCACATAGCAACACCCTGGTAACCATCCAAAACTTTAGCGGCAAGTTTTGCATGGGTAGGCAAGCAATATACAAATCTCATTTTTACTGCTTCTTTCATAGTGTTTGCTAGCAGACTGTATGAGGTTGTAATGCTTAGAAAATTGAGCTGGGGTTCCCACATTGAAGTATGGGTTCGAATCTGGCTTGCGCCTGATCCACCTGCCCCCTCATTTTCTGTCATCTCTTTACTTTCACTATGAATGGATGGGGGATGGGGGATGGGGGATGGGGGGGGCTGTGCTTTTTGTCCAGTAGAGGGCAGTAAAAGTCACTATAAATATAAAACTTTATCATCCCATTTATGGGAATCTCTCTCCGATAGGTCTAAATAAATAAATATTTGTGTCCAAAAGCTTGAACACCAGAATACACCTCAAGTTTGATCAAGATGTTTTTTTCATTTCTTTAAAGAGTAGATATTAGAGTCTAATATGTAGATATTAGAGAGTTTTAGTGACAGCAACATTAGATCAGCGGAACTAACGATCTGGTCTGTTTGTCAGAAGGGAGACGTGGCTGTAGACAGTGTCTCATCCCAAGAGCACCAAACACAACTGCTGTTCCACAAGACAGCCTCTTATCTGATTCACACAAACACACGCTGCAATGGAAATGAGATTGAGCTCTAACAGACAGCCACCTCTGACCTTCATTAGCTTACCTGTCAATAAACATCTCGCTCTCTATTTCGATCTCTTTTAAATGTTTCTCTCTGTCTTAGCCCACTGATCTGACATGCTGCAGTTCCCACAGGCCTGTCATTCCTCACATTACTGGCCATGTTTACCGTTCGCTCAGTTTAGACACTGATACTGTTGAGTGTCATCTGGAGCTCTCGCACTAAATACAGTATGATAGAGTTGTTAATGGCCACCCGGTGTGGCAAGAAAGCTATTGTGCGAAAAATACACAATGTGACTGAAAGTTTGTCAACATCGTTGTCGAAATACTGAGTTTGAATTGGATTAATTGGACAGTGAAACGGTAATATTGTGAAATATTATTACTGTTAAAATGGTTTTCTGTTTGAATATATTTTTTTTAAATGTCATTTATTCCTGTGATGACAAAGCAGTTTTCAGCATCATTACTCCAGTCTTCAGTGACAGTGTCCTTTTTTTTTTTTTTAAGATATCATTCTAATATGCTGATTTGATGCTCAAGAAATATTTCTTATTAACTATTTTAAAAATAGTTGTGCTGCTTAATATTTGAGTGGATTTCGTGACAATTTTTTGAGGATTGTTAGAAATCTTTTGTGACAAATGTCTGTACTGTCAGTTTTGATCACTTTAATGTGCCCTTGCTGAATAAAAATATTAATTTCTTTACAAAAAAAAAATTACTGACCTGAAACGTTTGAGTAGTAGTATTACAATATTTTGGAAGCGGAGTAAATATAAAACGGAAAACTGTAACAGTCTGGTTTGAAGACTAATTCAAAGCTGTCAGATATTGTTTGAACAACTCGTTTAGACTTTCGAGACAACTTGCAGTGAGCCAAGAAACAAATTACCTTAATTACAGTGACCGATGTAGTTGATATCAGCATAACAAATTTATTCCTGCGTGCTCAGCAGGTTTTTACAGGAGTTATACTGCTCGGTAATGAAAGTTTTTACAACACACTAAAATAAAAATGGCTATACGTCAGCAGTCTGATAGCGGAAGAGCTGCTCTAATAATATTGGTTTTGACATGTTGATTTTTACTTGTCCGTTCAGAGCGACATGACTTATCATCTCTAGAGTCACAGGTCAGGATTAGGGATCCGCAAAACTACATATTTTCAAAATTAGTTACACAGTAGGTCATCTGAAGGATTAGTTGACTAGTCTGTGCAAAGGAAATCCTATACAATTAGGCGTCTTTTGGGATGTGCAGCCCTTTCAATAGAATGAATAACAGATGTTCAAAAAATACACACACACACACACACACATATATATATATATATATATATATATATATATATATATATATATACGAAAAATACATACATATACGTACACGCACATATATATGTGTGTATATATATTCTAGCACGAAAATTACATAAATATACACAGTATATATATATATATATATACACGAAAAATACATACATATACGTACACGCACATATATATGTGTATATATATTCTAGCACGAAAATGACATAAATATACACACATATATACACAGTATATATATATATATATATACACGAAAAATACATACATATACGTACACGCACATATATGTGTGTATATATATTCTAGCACGAAAATTACATAAATATACACACATATATACACAGTATATATATATATATATACACGAAAAATACATACATATACGTACACGCACATATATATGTGTGTATATATATTCTAGCACGAAAATTACATAAATATACACACATATATACACAGTATATATATATATATATATATATATACATACACGAAAAATACATACATATACGTACACGCACATATATGTGTGTATATATATTCTAGCACGAAAATTACATAAATATACACACATATATACACAGTATATACACATATATATATATATATATATATATATATATATATATATATATAGATAGATAGATAGATAGATAGATAGATAGATCATGCTAACTGACCAATCTTTATGTGTTCAGATGAGAGATGAGCTGGATAAGACGGAGGACCGGCTGGAGTGGGCGAATAATGCACTCAAGAGCGATTGGATCCGCTGGCAGAAGGTCATGAGAACTGACCTACGATCAGCCTTCATCGACACAGCAGAGAGGAACGTCAGCTACTATGAAAAGGTGAGAAGTTGTGTGTGTGTTTAGCAAAAAAATTATGTAATTATTATTTTATCTTCTTTTTTTTGCACATTTGTTGGTAGAAGAATTTATTCTGATTTAATATTATTTTAACTTTTTGTTGATGTCTTTTTATAACGTTGTTGCCACTTTTGAGGTCGCCTGTTACCGTTTTAAATATGATCATGCATTGAAGTGGTGATTATGAAGAGTGATTGAGATTAATTGAAAAGATTTCAGAACTAAGAGGTAGACATTCAAAGCTGTGAGGGGGTAAAGACACTTTTGAAAATGAATTGGACAAACCACTGACAGATTTGAGAGGGATGTATGTGGCCATCTGCCTGCGTTTATTGGATAGGTGCCAGCAGAGGGTGGTAGTATCTCATTTTTATCCCCGCTGACAAGTAATTGCACTCCAAGTCTATAAATGTTGACATTGCTCTCTCGATTGGACGCGTTTAAGCCGGTTCACTGCTTGATTTATCTTTTTTAAAGGTCTCTTCCTTTGCTTTTCAGTCTTAAACAATAAATTATGACCTCAAAGTTGAAGTGTTTTGCAACAGCACAACATAAAATGAGAAGCAAAGGAAGAAAGTGTTGAACTGTCAAAGTTATAGAGACGTTGTGATCTCTGCTTACCTGCTGTGACCTTAGAGGCTCTAGAGACCAACCTGTTGTTGGACAGAAACAGATGAATGCGTTTATAGCGAGAACAGAACAAACTCTGTTATGTCTCTAGAGAGGGCAAGGAGACATCCACCGGGATTTTTAAGATGGAAACAGGCTCAAAAATAAGCCATGCTGCAAGAACTGTCATTCACTCCAGTGATGAGGGAAGCAACTTTAAATGAGTAGTTTGGCAAGCTATGGTTTCAAAGCAGTTTTGACTACAGACAAAAACTATCAGGGAAACTTAAATGGCAGTTTGCAAAAGAACAAAAACTAGACTGAAACAAATAACATGCACTACAATCAGAAAACAAAAACTAAATCGATTACAGGAGAAAATCTCCTTTCAGGTCTGATTTAGTAAATTTCCCATGCCTTACCGCAAATTTTTTAGTTTGGTACATGACATTTAAGGGCTATGTTTGCTCGTTTCTGTCATGGAATAAAAAAGTTAAAATAGGTAATTGCGACTTTTTTATTCTTAGAACATAGAAGTTTATGGGCCCTATTTTAATGGTCAAAGCGCATGGCGTAAGTGCACAATTTAATGACGGAAAAAAATGGTCGGCGCGCCAGGCACATGGTCCAAAAGGGTTGTCCCTATTCTCTTAATGAGTCATAGGTATGTTTTGGGCATAACATGCTATAAACCAATCAGAGTGCCATCTCCCATTCCCTTTAAAAGTCAGGTGTGCTTGCACCATGGTGGAGTCGCTATTTACATGGCAGAATATAGACACTCTCAACCTGCCGAGTCAGTTTAAATACATTTTTAATATTTGTCATGTTTGTGTGCTGCTGCGCCCCTGTGCATGTAACAAGCATACGAGTCTGCGCACAATTCAAACCCCCCTATAGGTGCATATTACTAATGCGCCCTTTAAATAACAACAACAAAAAAATACTGCGCCATTGACTTTAGACCAGATTTTTGCTAGTCAATGGCGCAGTCATTTTCAGTTGCCTCAAAATAGCAACGCACCAAGACCAGCACGCCCATGGGCAAACAGATGGCTGCGAATGGTATTTGCTATTTAAACAACGTGGCGCTGGACGTGAAAATTATAACCGTGTCGGGCTGAAACTAGCGGGAAACTAGAATTGCGGTATGTAAACTCACATTTGTAACTTTATATCTCACATTTCAGAATTTTTAACTTTCCATTCTGAATTTGTCTCTCACTGTTCTGAGAATAAAAAGTCAGTATATATATCCTCAGAATTGTGAGATAAAAGTTAGAATTGTAAATGGAATGGTTTCTCAATTTTTACTTTTTTTTTTCTTTTAAAAAGGTAATTTCAACTTTTTATCTCACAATTTAAACGTTTTCCTTCCCAGAGTTGCGAGTTTGTATCTTAAAATTCAGTCTATAACCTCGGAATTGAGAGAAAAAAAAGCCAGAATTGCGAAAAAAATAAAGTTTGAAGTTTATATCTTTTTTTTTTCAGTTAAAAAATAAACATAATTGCAACTTTATCGCACAAATTTGACTTTTCTTCTCGCAATTGAGAGCTTATATCTCACAGTTCTGAGAAAAAAGTCGTGATGTAGATAATGTCACAATTATCTTTGTATTTTTTTTTTTATTTTTAGCTTCCATAAGGGGGCAAATCAATCTGAAATAACATAAAATAATGATGCAGCATGCAGGAAAGTGCTTACAGTGAGCAATTGTGATGCTGTCTTTTTGAAATGTTAAATAGACAACACAACTGTTCCACAATTGGCCTCAAACAAAAATTCTATGTCATAAACTGCAAACGCTAAATCCAACAACGTCTTGTTCCTCAAATGGATCCAGTCTATGCGTGTGAATTGTAAATAAATTGGAGATATTAGAAGCTGGCGGTGAACATTTCCTGCTAAATGCAGCACATTTATTGCTCATTTCATTGGGCACAAGTACTGCAGTAT